>JAGWCC010000585.1:0-292177 GCA_022651775.1 Drusus annulatus
TATGAAAATTATCTTTTTTTTTTAAATGTTTATAAAATGCGTGGGTTATATTGATGATAAATACTCGTTATGTCGTAGGTTCATACTTACACGAGTGACATACTTACATACGTACGAGTGTGAACTGTTTAAAATAAGAAACTGACGGATGTTTTTAAAAAGTACGAAAAAAAAATAGTACCTACTTATAATTTATTTTAGCAGTCATTATTCTGTATCTGAAATGCGTGAATTAAAACAATCTATATTTTTTCTTGGCCGGTCAAGTTACCTCCAGTGATTTTTCACGGGTAATAACTAATACATTTAATAATAATTAAATAGATATGTAATTCCTATCGAATCTGGGAATGACTTATATTGAGTTTTATTTAATATTTCCGTTTAAAATATATATTACAGAGTGGTAGATACTCTGGGTATCGACCTGGCGAAAGACCACCATTCAGAATCGAAAGTTGCTTGAAATGGGTTTAGCCGTGCGGTACTTTCCAACCTTCCTCTTCCCCATCTCCTTCCTCTCCCCACTACCTTCAGCCTCACAACATACCCTATTTGGGGATGCCATAGTCTCACTGGCTCTAGACGGTTGGGTGCAGTTGAGACTCTTGTGCGGTATTCATATAATTTTTTAAATATATATATATACATATATATTACGATTTAAAATCATTTATAAAATAATTTTATTCAAGATTTCCACTAAATAGCTGCTTTAATTTTTCATTATAATTTTTTTTTTAAATGTTGGTTTTAAAATTTTGAGCAACCTTTAGCTGTTTGGCGTTTATTTCTTACGTGTTACCGAGACTTGCTAATGCATTTGCAGACAACAGCTAAGTAAAAGTGTATGATGTTAGTACTTTGATATATCCCTACCTTTATGCACACACAATCTCTTTGTTGACGTACGCAAGTGTAGATGTCGCAAAAGGGGGTGTCACTTTTGACGGATTCATATTTCAACGTCCTTTTTTATTATGACCGTCATTGCGGGTGACACCTTGTCAGAATCGTCGCTTGAATAATGTCACCGGAGTTGCAAACTTTTCGTCCTCCCACACAATAGCTTAATATTTCATTTTAGGGCTTATAAATACTGGAAAAATAAA
The DNA here is from genome assembly GCA_022651775.1 of Drusus annulatus. Lineage (NCBI taxonomy): Eukaryota > Metazoa > Arthropoda > Insecta > Trichoptera > Limnephilidae > Drusus > Drusus annulatus. The sequence goes on from JAGWCC010000585.1 coordinate 1,113, forward strand.
ACTTTTCGAATTCAAAATATCTGTAAAAGGCCGTTGTTTACCCGAGATTTTCATACTCGATTTACAAAGTTCGCTTCCGCCTTTTTTAAAACCTTAGTCAATTGTTGTTTGGTTATTTGAAATGTTTGTCTTATACCTATGTACATTTAAATCAATCGTGGATAATTTTTTTTACTATTCATCTACTTATAACATTACCGAGTCTGAATAAATATTATGCCCTGTTCATATTGCTAGTAAAAAAAATTTCAGCGTATTTTTTGATACCGTAATAAGGGTTGTATTAGAACATAATGTATGTACTATTTAAAAAGAAATAATACTGTTATGACTAAAAAGGCAGCAATCGTCGATACGTTTTAAAAGCTGTCTTTGGCTAGATAAATACCCCAGAAGCTTTTTGACTCCCAACAATAACGGAAAGTTAGAATCACAAAACTACTGGGAAATCTTGATAGTGGGACAGTTTTCACATATCATAAAAGTCAAAGTTTTCTATGCATACGATAATTTACAAAAATTTGAAACCGAAACAGATAAATTTTATGTCCTTTTTTAAAAAAAAAATATATATATTTAAAAAAAATATATTACATCATGACTGGGTGGTGTGAAAGTACACCACTTTATCTACCACATTTGTATTAAAAACATAATATTAACACGGTGTTTATTCAAACCTGAGAAATATATTGCAGGTATTTTTCGTGGTCTGGAATGTTAATCTTGACTCGATTGATGCCATGTTTGAATTGCGAATTCTTCATTTTATTCTTCTTCTTCTAATACTTTCCGGTAGATAAGTAATAAGAAGAGAATGATAGAACGGTATAGATAATATTATTGTCTGAGTTCACGGTCCAGAAGCGAGGAATGAGATCACCGGTGGACGTAGTCTATTATTTCCTGAATGCCCCGTGTGTCTGCGTGCCCCGAGGTACAGTGGCTTGCGCAGTGCCTAATGACGCTCTAATTGGGTCCAAGTTCGCGCCTGCCTGACTCATTTCTCATTAATACTCATTACCTATTGTCTCAGCCCTTCCTAAAAATACCAGCATGTCGAATATCACCAATCTAATACCCATAGAAATTGAAGAAGGTACGTTTTTTCTGAATAGAAATCTTTTATTTTGTCGAATAAAAGAGTTCGATTTATGAATGCTTACTGAAAGGCACACTCGTTTAATGAGTCAAGCTGGGACATACGATTGAATTCTACTATACTAAGGCAATTTCATGTTATTTATTTTAGGTTTTTTGAGTTGATTTTAATTATATTACAAACAAAAATGTTCTTATCTTCCTTTTAAAGCAATCATGTATCATTATTATGCATTGTTGTTTCCGCTTATGTTGATATAATCTTGGAATGTACTGTGGCTTCCATAATCGAGATATTTTTTTCCAGAATTAGTCATCAATAATAAATTTAATGATGTGTTGCTTTTTAAAATGTAAAGTTGTAACAGGCGATTGGAGTTTCCATTCCATTAGTATAAGCACTTAACCAGTTTAATGATTTGAACGTTCGCGTAGGTAAAGCTAAAGAGGTTTTCACTTTTGCAGTAAAAATGACAAAATAATCCTATTCAGCGCATTTTGCACATTTACGACTTAAAATAGTAGTTTTCTATTAAATCTTTTTAAAAAATAATAATAACTTCAGAGAATCATGTGTACTGTGGCCCGTCTGCTTGGTTAAACTAAAAAATCTAGCATGTATGTAAAACTTGAAAACTGCGCAAGGTAGGCAGCAGTTTTAATTGATATTAAATAATTCAGCGCCCTTGAGGTTATATTTAACAAAAAATGCACTATATAAATCAGCCAAGTATTTATTATTATTATTGTAATTTTTTTTTTTTTTTACATAATCGCCAGACTTACATTGGTAGACATGAAGGTAGTAAAATGATCGTATATTTTATGATTCGTTAAACTCCGTATCAAAGTTACTGTTATTCAACGTTGCCTCGCCTAGAAAAAAGTCTAATTTTTTATAGCGTTATTACGGTGGTGGTACAAATCACAGAAGCTATTCGTCTCGCTGATGAACATTTCGACCTCGGCCCTTGGTTGTATCGCCCGTAGTAATTGCTCCCGCTTGTACCTCGCCGTACTGCGAACTGCGAGCCTAACTGCCTACCGAGTCTAAGTACTAACAACTGACTAGTTTAGTTACCGGTATCTGTAGGTATCTGTGCACCACGATAATAAACAAAGTATTACGTATCGTGTGTAATGGCGGAGTGGCCGCGCGGCTTGTCGTCACTCGGCGCCCGCTGCGGCCCGCCGTGACACGTATCGCGCTATTCAGTTCAGTCTAGTCGGTCCACCCGGTCTACCCGGCAACCAACCAACCCCGCATTGCTCCTTATCCCTCGGAAGCAGGGACTGGACTGACGCTTGCCGCGCGCTCCCCGCGGAGCTATCGATTTGAATTTTATTACGAAATTCGAATTTTGAAATTTTCGCGTTAACGTTTTTAAGTGTTCCTTATTTGGAAGAAGATTTTCGCCTCAACATTTTAAAGTGTTCTTTATTTGAAAGACGATTATACCGGCTTTTCCTTAATAATACCAAAGATATTTTGTGATCAATTAAGTTTTAATTCTGTGTGAAAGTGTTTGGATTGGTAATTTGATCTCTAATAACAAACAAAACTACGCCACTTTTGATTGTATTAATTACGAAGTGCTATAAAAATCAAACATATTGAAATTTGTATCTTTAGCGTTTTTAATATTCATTATTCTAAACATTCCACGGAAGTGTTAAACATAAACAAATGGTTATTTATCTCATATGTTTATCATGTTGTGATAATATAATATATGTTGTATTCAACCTTTTCTATTGCACCAGTCTATTAGATAATATATTAGAGTCAATATAAATTGATTTTTCAAATCTCTTAAAATATAACACTACTCTCTCTTGGTATTTCAGTGGGCCAAATTAAATAAAATACATCGGCATTAATTTCCTGACGTCATTCATACTTTTGTTGTCTTGTATTTTACATATATTATCTCGTTTATTTTTCTTCTCCAATGATTCCGATGATGATTTTGCAACGATTCACTTAAAGAAGCATGAGAGAATGCCGCGCGTTTTGTGGAATGTTTGTTTTTATAATCGCAAAGTAGTTGAATAGAAAATTTATTGACTCGTTTAGCTATATAAGCTATGTATAAGAAGACAGAAATAGTTTTTTTTTAATAAAAATGTTTGAAAATTTGTGAAAATAATTTATTATTACGTAAAACCAAAGCATAAACACTTAATTGATACATTTTTTTTATAACCAAAAATAAACACGTAAATATAATGCGGACATTTTATTTTTGTAAAACTAATATTTTTATAAAATAATAATGAAGTTTTAGAATAGGTAAAAATATAAACAAATAAATTATATTCTCATAATTATTTCATTGTTTTCACAATAATTTATTAAGAGATTGTTGTTGTTTTTTTATTCTTAATTAATTTTTTTTCATAGACAATATAACTTATCTAAAAATTATATGCCACCATCAAACTAGGTATACTCGTGTACGAGTATGTCCAACTTGTGTATGTCCAACTTTGCATACATTCAACGCACAGATCGTAGGTTCAATATAATACAAATGGCGGCATGTTGTTAATATTTTTTCTTATTATTGTGAGTACATATGTTTTTTCGTATAAATATAATTTCAAAAAAGTGTTTTTGTGTTTCCCCACTTTCCCCCAAAGTTTCACGCAATACTAGTGTTAACATTTTTTTTCAAATAATATTTTCTATCAAACATGAGTGCTATCGCATTACACATGTTATTATCCTCATTTATAATAAAATTACAATATAAGAACAATGTGCAATTTTACACACTTATAATTGAAAGTTATAATTCTCAAATGTTGTTGATTTTGATTTAAAAAACGATGTTTTTATGAGTCATCAGTCATCAGCCACCGTTAATCGTTTTGTTATTCTATCAGTGTCAACTGCTGCTGATTTTGTTACGGTCGATGCTCGGCTATAGGAAAATCTAAAAAATATATGAATTTAATTAACGTTATCACATCGTCGAAAACCCTAACCGATAATGATTAGAGGTCTTTTGAATGGTCGGCGGAGCATTAACTCACGTGGAAGTAGTCAAAACATAATATTATTAAAAATACGCAAGTAAACGTTTGTGACTTGAATGTTCTTTATGTTGTAATACATACATACATAGTATCAAGTCAAGAGGGATAATATACATAAATAATTTTACATTTCACAGTGGAATATGTATTTAAATTCCGTGTTTCCTTTCCGCTCTAGTGATGAACATAATCGATACAATTTAGTAAACCATCGATGGTTCGACTTGTTTTATCTGCTGTATAATTGTAGTAAGTATGTACCATAATAGCAGGGAAATGTGTTTTCATAGAACCAATTCAAGTCGGTCGCTGCGTGATATCAATTATTTCTCAGAAAGAAAAACCCGCACAGTTCGAGTGTCAAGTTAGTCCTATCTAAAATTATCCAGAATTTACGCGATTCCCATTAAAATGTTTTTTATTCCGCAATGAACTTATTTATAATTAATCGTAATACACGTTAACATGGCAAATCTTGGTGTATTACGAAACTGGTCGTCAGGATGTAACGCCTGTCCGGATGCCCGCCGGGGTGGGCAGTGAAGCATGAACGCCAGCACTCTGCCAGCAAGATGCTCCGTAAAACAAAAACTAATCGCGTTGTGGGAATAATAAAACGTTGAACTGTTCTTGTTTTTGTCGTTTTTACACATCGGATCATGCCATCCGATCGTAACCCGACTTTTTGCTCTTCGTTTTTTTTTTGTGGGGATCATTTTGGCACGAACATGGCGAATTAATTCCGGTACACTCTGGAGCTTTTTTCATTTTTCAATTTATTTATTCCATCGATAGCTTTACAGACATTTTTGTGAAGCAATGAAATAAACATGTTTATGTGTTTTTGTGCCGTGTCGATCATCGATCCCGAAACTTTCAGAATTACAATACATGTGCAATCATTATTATTCGATAAAGTCATTTTGTGCCGTGTCGAACATCGATCCCCGAAACTTTCAGAATTACAATACATGTGTAATCATTATTAGTCAAAAAAGTCATTTTGTGCCGTGTCGAACATCGAACCCGAAACTTTCAGAATCACAATACATGTGTACCCTTTAGGTGATTTTTCACAAAAACGTCGATATACAAATTATCCAAATATTATTATTATTAATCATTATTATTCGATAAAGTCATTTTGTGCCGTGTCGAACATCGAACCCGAAACTTTCAGAATTACAATACATGTGCAATCATTATTAGTCGATAATGTCATTTTGAAATTATGTTTACACGTACGTTCATTTTAATATATTTTTTAGAAATCGTAAATTTTAGAATTATTTTTTTTACAATACCTAGGTACCCATTTTTTAAATTTTTAATAATGTTAAAATTCAAGAGCAGTTAGTGGCAGAGTGGTCCAAAACGTCGGGTCACCACTCAGGTGTCGAGGTTTCAATCATCTAGCTAAGTCCTCCGTCATTACGTCTGTCTCGACACATGAATATCCTAGTGAGACAGACATAGACCAAACCCATGTATTTTTTTTAAATATTTTAGCAAGAATAAATAAATAAATTACGAAAAGAACCATTTTTCGCTTATAATGATGGAAGTAGGAGGAATTAAAATATTGTCATGTTATTTGTAATCTGGGAATGTTTGTCTTTTGGTTTTTAGGTTGCTTAAGGTTATGTCTGTTTTGTGACATTGCCTATATTAATACATAAATTTTAAAGTTTTAAATCATGTCGTTATTCTAACAAAAGAGAATCAAATTTCGAATTCGAAAATAAAAAATATTTTTAGTGTGTACCAACATGTAAGGTAAAAACCTATCAAATTAAACCAAAAGACTGCTAAATTAATCAATAAAAATAATAAGTGAAAACAAAAAGCCGTGATGTTGCTCTGGAACTCCAACTGCAGCCAGTCTGAGTTCTACCAGAGCCTGACTGAGAGGACCAGGCAGCTGGCTCAGAAGTGTGGCCACCTCCGGCTGCAGCCGCAGACCAAGCCCAAGGCTCCGGCCCCTAAACCCAAGGGGCCCAAACCTCCCAGGGCTCCTAAATCGCTCTCCAGGTGGTACGTCAAGGTAAGGTGCTAAGCCGCCGTGAATGGTCGATACATAAAAAATATAGACTTCAGCGAATGGTTGTGCTGCTGAAAGCTGCGTTATATCCTCCCTCTTGTTTTATGTGCGTCTTATTATATATTAGGAGAAAGTGGTTACAAAGGAGCTATCAGCGGTATGAATTTTCCGTTTGCTTTTTATTGGTGATTACTGTTTTTTTATACGCAAACAATGTGGTTAGATTCTTAAGGTTACCTATGGTTAGGTTGGGGTAGAATATACCTAACCTGACTGTAATATATGGGAAACTAGTAGTTACTACCCGGTTTCGTTAGAGAAATCAAAGCAATTTTTCTAAATTTTTTCTAATAGAACATTATTGTCAAATACGGAACAAACAGTTCGGCATTTTTTATTTTACTTTCGGACATGAAATGAATATTCCAAATCTCCATAGCTCGTGATGGAAATGACGTTGCGATTTGTCAATATTTTTGTTGACTTAGTAAGTGATTCCAGACAGAAAATGCTTTGGAAATTTCATCACGCAACTCACCGTACGTGTGTATTTACTGCTCCATACAAACAGATTTATTTATTTATTTTATTTTATTTTATTTTAGTACATATAACAGGCATGATTCCCAAAACATATATACTCGTACATGAGTGGTTATTTAATTAGAATGTTTAACAACAGTAGGTAATTAAGTGAAAGTTTATGAAAAATGCAAAAGTAAATGAATAACAAAACTAAAGCAAATGTATATTATTATACCTACATGGTAAAACATAAAGAAATGGATTATTGGCACCTGTACTGAAGAGATGCCTATTGGTATACTTGGTACTTCTATATTATTACAATATCAGCTTGATATGATTGACAGATTAAAAAAAAAAGATTTATCGTGTCATTAAAAAGGGCTACTTCATTGTTTATGCAGTGGATTGTGTTGTAGTTTCTTAATGTCTGCGGCAAAGGAGATAAATATCCCGTATTTGTGTGGTAGGTTTTATTATTGAAAATTTCGTTTATCCTCCTTGTTGATTTTCTCAGTGGTATGTTGATGTTAATTTGGGATAACATATTTGGTGCATCAATTGATGAATGCATAATTTTGTGTAAAATTAATACATCAGAAATTTTACGTCTGGCTGACAGAGAGTCTAGTTATAGTGCAAAATTCATTAATTGTACGTTCCAAATTGATTTATTTATTCTACCTTAATACATAAATGAATTTTTTAATTGGGATATTATTTGAACAAAAAACATTACGATTCTATTTTCCAACCTAAAGTGGACAAAATTCTGCGTTTAGTATTCATATTTTTAGTTTCCTGTTTTCGTATTTTTTATGACCTGTTTTCATTTGCCCAATGTGTTCGGAGGACGAAGCAGCTGTAACTCGTCACAATACACGCAAAACGATAACGGAATAAAACCAGGTTTTTCTTGTGAACTACTAATAGTCCCGCCCACGATTGGGCGAAAAGATTAAGAACGGATTTGATATAAGCGTAAGAATATCTACGCCCGAAATAATTCGAAAATTTTCTCATTTTCCGCTTTGGTCATGTACGCAGGCTGTTTTATGGCCTTAATAAATAATCTACACAGGCCGTTTCATATTTGCAAGTGGAACACTGGTACAGACGTTGCCAACGTTAAAGGTACTTGTGTAAAAGATTCGGTGGGTGGATAGCGAACAGGGCGGAGCGGCGCTGAAGGGAGTGAGAGCGGGTGTATCGGTGGTTGTTCTGGACGTGCAAACCGGTTTGAAACATGCTCGCCACACCAGTGGTTTTCAATCTCTGACCTGCGAACAGGTGGCGATCCACAAAACTTAGTATTTTTCAACACATGGTACACATTGTCACACCGTGCAGGGGTCGGGGAATCGGCATAAAATAATGTCCCCAAAATAGGGGAAAATGTAAAAATCTCGCGGATAATGCTCAATAAACACATACTAAGCGAGGAATGTTTTTTTAAACTTATGTATCGTTTTGTGTTTTGTTTTTGTAGGTACATACATACATACTGTGAAGCTTATTCGACTGTATCTATTCTCCACGCAAATCGTCGTCGTTCAGACAAAAGTCACCAATTCAATATTCTCCTTGGAACTTGGACGCTTCTTGTACTTTACGGTTTCCTTGAAATTTAATAACACTAGATAATAGTTGCATTATATCACTAATATATATATATATTTTAAATTCATTAATTTATTTATCTTGCTTACATACATAGCAATCCCGATGAGTTATAAAAACTCACTCTGGGACAAGGGAAATTAAAGAACTGCATGAGTTACAAGTTTGCAAACACAAAATACAGAGTAATCAAACTAACATAAATCATAATAAATCAATCAATTTTAAACACCATAACTATATGCATGGTGTTTTTTTTCTGTGTCAGCTGTATCAGGAAAGGTTAATCCTATTTTGATCAGTAGGTACACAGGTGCAAAATGGTTGAAGAGCCCCGAGTTACAACTTTTATGCGCCTCAATTTCATTTATTTTAATGAAGTTTCTTTGCGAGGGTTTAAGCGAATAAAGCAATTATTAATTTATCCCAACTACGTAGCATTATGGACTACACGCATTCTTTTTCACAAGCCCTTATAAATAATATCATCTGTCACTTGCAGTGAAGTTCTCGGTAATGCCATGAAAAATTCCTTGACCCACAAATTGTTCATATTACAGTATTTAAAAAAAAATTCTGTATTATAATTTCTCATTCGATAATAATACTTACGTCGCGGTACATTAATCCAATATCGAGGACATTTTAATCGATAGAACCTTGTGCTTTCGACGTAAATCAGTAATCGTGAGGTGTATTTTATAGTTCTTTTTCTTTTGGCGTATTCAACCCTTTTTATAATAATTCAAGGTATTAATGAAATAATGGAAAAGTAGTTCCTGCGTAAATTCGTATCGATTGGCTCCAAGCACAAGTTCCAAGAATAATAACACGATTGACGATATTGATAATACTATGGACACTAATTTTATTCGTTTTTAGAATTTTTGTTACTATCATTGAAATACTTTGTTGAAGTCTATTAGGATACGCTTGCAAAATTTTCCACAGGCTGAGCTCAAAATTAAGGGTTTATAGCTTACCAAAAGAACACCGAAGATTTGTCAGAGAAATATAACGTTTGCTAGAAATATAGATTGAGAAATATGACCAGATTCCCTGGTCACATCATACACTCATTTCCAGAGAGGTATGGTATCGTATGTCGTTTAAGTGTTGAGAAAAACGACAAGTATTAAATACCATTTGTGTTGAAGGGGAGTTCTAGGGAAAAGGAGTAACGTTGTCGGGATTGTGTTTAAAGGCCTCTTGGCAATCCCGGTCGAAAAAAATGTCGCCTAGACTAGTCTATTAAAATGCTAACCAACCTTTCCACGGCCTCCGTAACGTAATTATTTACGCATTTATCCTTAACCCTTTGAGACCCGACTTAATATTACCACATGTAGAAAATATTTAATGCTTGAAAGTACATCGGAAAATTATTATAATTTTTTTGGGACGTATTTCTTTGGTTAAATTGTTTACAATTTTTTCTATGTTCATTTGAATTAACATTGGGCCTCGGAGGGTATTTTTTTATGAGTCGGGTAAAGTGAACATAACACAAAAATACAAACAAAAAAATATTTACAATGTAGTATAAATAAATATAAAGATAAAATAAAATCAAATAAAAATGCTAATGGGTCGCGACCGAGTATAATCGCTGAAGCAGGAGTTTATTTTTATTTAACATAATTAAACGAATTTATGTCGCCATAAGTGAAAACTTCGAAATACCTGTTATGCTAGCAGATGAAAATAATGCATAAAAAAACATGACAAAGAATAGTTGGGTACCAAAGCTAGTGATATAGGTACATAGAGTTGGTAGAGTAGTATCTATCCAAGGCAGTGAAGTCAGTTTTGGACTTGTTTTTGATGATTTTAACATGACTCGGCGCACCTGGGCATGGCTAAGACTAAGGCTACGGTATTTATACATCCATTCATATCACATATTGACATAATGTTTTTGTTCATTCGTATAACCACTTTTTCACAGTGATTGATATCAACAAAAATATAGCATATAACCTAAAAAACCGTTTAGTTGTGCCTAGTTTAGTAGCATAATAAAAAATGTTGGCTTAGTCCCGCCGTGAACCAGGACCTTAAGATCATCCTTACAGCATACAGAAGCGGTCTTTGAAATTTGTTGTCTCTTTCTCTCTCATGGTGTACGACGTAAAAGCCCGGAGAAAGTGATTTATCGCAAGTTTGTGTAGGTTGGGTGAAAATAATTAGCTCTCCCTCCATACATTGTTACTTCAAATATAGGTTCCTATTTATAAATTGAAATCTACTCATTCATGTACAAAATAAGATCATTTTGAATGTAAGTAACCACCGTTGTAAGGCATACAATGTCTAATCACCCTAATAGGGATTTTGAACGCATTGTGTTGTTTGCATTTAGGTACTTAATGCAGATATAAACATTGCCAAAATATTTACCGACGGCTTGCAACACTGCTCGAGCTAGGTGCACATTCATTCTATAAACATTCAACGTGCAATAATTATCTGAACCGAACAATATCAGCCATGCGGTTTCGCCTTTTCGCCAAATTTGTGCAAACAACAAACATAATTAATAACAAACATAACAACAACATCTTGCATCACCGCAGTGAAGTTATCAAAAGGTAGAATGCATTCCCACCATTAAAATAATACAGTTATACCTTGCATGCACCCTTTCTACCATTGCCAGATTTACGCTGGATGATTAATGTTAGAACAACGCCACCGTATGTGACAAATCTGTTGTCGTATGCACACGCATACGCATACATACAATAAAGTAAGTTAATCGCTCAAATAATCAATCTTTGCATATAATATTGCATTCCATACCATGCGCGCATACGCCCATTCAAATATTTAATTTCATTTGAAGAATGCAAAACACGTGCAAATTACAGTTGGAATTATTATTTAGACACATTTAAACGGGATAGCCAAACTGTGCGTCATCTTGAATGATCTGCGAAATATCGTCTCATTATATTGTACAAAACCGTGTATGGAGTAAATTTTGAGGAATCTTTATTAAGGCTGGGGTGTTTCGACTTCCGTCGCGTTTAATTGATGGCCAAAGCCATTTTAATGCTGTTATGCTTGACGGCTGATCACAACTTGGTCAAAAGCCGAAACGGTCTGAAAATCGGCGCATAACGGGGATCGTTCAAGTGCCAAAAAATCAAAATTGGCCCCGATCGTCATTCAAATGTGACGGAAGTTGAAACACTCCAATTTATGCGAGTTCATTTACTATTTTTCCCCGTCTTTTAATGACGGGCTTTCGCCTACTATTCTTAGAATGGGTTGTTTCAAACTTTCGTCACAATTTAATGATTAGCGACACTTGTTTTTTTTTTTTTTACACTGAACGGTTCCCGTTAAACGTCGATTGTCGGTCCGTTTTAGCTATTGAACAAATTATGATCAGCTAAAAAGCATAACGGTCATGTTGTTATGCTCGCCAGCAGGTCACAATTTATGCAAACGTTGAAACGGGCCAAGAATTGACGTTTGACGGGGGACATTAAAATCTAAAAAAAAACAAAATGGTGGTAATCGTTGAATTGCAACGAGGTCAAATGTGACGAATGTTTAAAACACACCAACCTTATAATTAAATTTGAACGACTGTTGTCGTATCGAAGTCAATAATTAAACTTGTTATCAAAAGCATTTTTCGTCTCAAACATAACATATTGTTTCCCCCTTTGCGTTTTTTCCGTACATTTCAATACTGTTATTAATTAAATGTAAGGTGTTTTGTACGCTTCGATTGCGTCGCTTTAATTCACCCGATATGAGCCAGCAAGTTCAACGAAACGAGTACCTTTGAATGTTTGTTCTCTAACAAGCTTGTTACGGAGGGCATTTCTTCACCACCATTTGCACGAAATCATAAAAGAGTAGGAACCTATTCATTTGAGTGCAAAAAAACAAAGTAATGACGTCAATGACGGTTGTGAGTGGTTTTTATTATTATTTCCCGAGGTTTTTGATGCACACTTCTTTTATTTCTCTCCACTCCGCTCTCCGGGTGCTCGCCTTTTGCGTAATTTATTCCGGAATAATTTCCATTTCAAATAAGGTTTTGTTTGATAAAACGAGGTTTTATTGGATAAAGAACTTGCCTGCTTTTGTCAAGTGTTTTATACCGCCTTTGTGTGCGTATGTTATGTTGTTGTAATCATATTATGCCATAGTTATGTTGTATATTGTTATTTTATCTAAGATTAAACTGTTAATGTTGTCGGAATGTTATGCAAGTGCTTTCGGTAAATTTTCGATAAGTATTAATGCGTCATTTATGTATAGTTACTAATTTAAAAGTATCGCGAAATTGAGAGTTATTTTGATTACTGAGAGAATATTAACAATCTTCAAATAATATGAAAATACAAAAAAGATAGGTTGTGACCGAGACTCGAACCCGGAACTTCCACCCTATCCGGGGATGACGGGTCTACCGATTCCGCTATCCCAACCAATTCATTAAGGGTCAGCACTCAAAAATACACACTTTCTGGTTTTCTAGTACAAGCAAAACTACAAATTATTGATCTGTTAATTCTATACGGGTAGTTAAAAAAATGTCTAAGGTTTCTAGTGAATACACTTCTTAAACAGTAATATTTTAAATTCTTTATGAAACGCGTACTGGAATTTTAAGTAAAACGTTCAAAAATGCCTTTGCTTGTTTTCAAACTGCACCTTTTACTGAAATTTTAGTATGTTTTTCATAGAATTTAAAGGATTACAGTTAAAATATTGTGCTCACTGGAAACCTCAGGCATTTTTCTAACTACCTATAGATTTTTTTTTGGATAAGATTGTTTGTAGTATTGCTTTAATTAGAAGCTACAAAGTGGCGTTTAGTGTCATTATTGAGTGCTGATCCTTAAGCGTCACTTTTAACAATCACACACTTAATGAAAACTGTAAATATTCTTATTTTTCATTGTTTCCGATATTTTTTGACAACCATCTTTATAATCGAAAGCAAATTTGTTTATCAGAGACAGCAGTCAAACTATTTTCCAAAATGAGAAGAACACTCGAGGGAAAAGTGTGAACTTAAAATACTTTGTCAACGAAGTGTAAAACTGTCCCCTGTTGATGCTCTTGTTGTTTTCAAAATAAGTCCCGCGCTAATTGAAAAACCGAAGTAAGTGCAAAAACATAACTCTCAATTTTATTTGAAATATTTTTGATTGTGAATAAAACTGACTATAATGATAAAAAGCAGCCAAAATTCACATTCAATTTTTTCAACCACAAAGAACTTACCGAATGTATGTTTGCACTTTCGAACCTTTTTCAATTTGATGTATGGACTTAGTGAGGAAAAAAACTTTACAGTTGATGGTTCAGATTTTCATTATGGGTATAACATTATTCAATCGAACCATTATTTTTTCGTCTAAAATCTTATGGGTCTTAAAGTCTTATGGGCTTAAGTAAAATAATTCTTTCGACGGTTGATTTAAATGAGTTTTTCCGGCACGGATTTTCCATTTGAAAATGGAATCATGTTCCTTCCCCGCCACCCTCCGCACCGCCTTCGGCCTCCGCCCCTGCTTGCTGATCCGCCCTTGCCGCCGCCCACCCCAGCAGCCTGATGGGAGTATTTTTAGCGTCGTGTCCTCATCGCCGCTCCATCCGCTACAAATCCAATAACGCCGGCACTACCGGGCGGATGCTGTTTAATTCAATAGTGTTTCATTGGACGTCGATACGTAATACAATAAAATGTTGAGATGAACTGTCAACATAATTTTTTTGGAAGAAGTAGGGGTTGATCTAATCGAGCAATCACTTTTTTATGCTTGGCTTTCACCCTTCAAGGGTGCTCTTAGACATTGAGTTGAAGTGTAAGTGTTGAAGAAAGGGCGACTAATTAATTGATTAAGGTTGTTTGAGTCTATATATCGTTTTGAAATAAAATTATATATTGATCCGGAGATCGAGTTGGAAAGGGATGCAATGTTGAAAGTGGGAAGCCAGTTTTTAACAGACTTTATAAAGAAACTAATATTGAATTAGGTCAGATATTTGACAATCTTCAAATTTTTTCAAAGGTGTAAACCAGAGAACGATTATATAACTTTTAGTCGAGCTTTCAATTTATTCCTACGTTTATTTTTTTGTTTGTCATGTTTTGTGGTCTTTCTCGTCTCCATCTAATTTTTAAATATTCATGTTACAACCTTTCATTCATTATTTTATTACCATCCCTTATTGACGAGTATGCATTGAAAACATTTTAATAATCAAAATATGTTTATTCGATGAAAACATTCTTTACAGTCGAAATGAATCGCCACGTTATTTCGATTATATATTAATCAATTGGAAAATTCTATCATATCACATATCTCGATTATGCCCATCACTATTGTGTCATTTTTTTTTCCAAATTTATTCATATTCTTTGTAAATGTCGATTATTGTGTCTTGGCACCAAGTGGGTCTGTTTTATACTTGGCCAAATAGTGATCATTCAATTTAGTAGACGTCTAAATGTCGACGTCGACGAGGGCCTCGTAGAGTTTTCCAGTAAGTTATAATAATTCAAGACGTATCGATCTTTTTAATGTTTAGAAAATTATGTGATACCATTGGGCTTAAAAAAACGAGGGAAAAGTTTATGAAATAAATTTTAATGTAGTAAAGATTTAACATTGTGCATTCTCATGATCGCATAAATAGATTATTCTCCGTTAATTATTTATTCTTTTAAAACTTGCCCTGGGAGTGCTGACAAAACCTTCTATGCTTTGTTTTCCAAGTTTTTAAGAATCGGTTGATATAGAATACCAACAAATGTATCCTTAAAGAATTCGCTAGTGAGTAAGTACTTAAGTATTACACTATAGGGTTTCGTATCTTGTCTCATAATAATGATTATGTTTTTATAGTATGTCGTTTAAGTATTTGTGTCAAGTTAAAAATTCAATGATGAATAGCAGATGGTTGAAGTTAATTATGGTGAATACAGGTCGGGAGCCAAATCTAGATTGCTAGAAATTGTGTAAACATTCATTAACTCAAAAGGTAATCGTCAAAAGGTTTGTTTAAAGCGACCTAATTTTAAAGATTTGTTTACGACCTGTGATGTTTTGCTCCGTCAGATTACGAGATTAGATTAACACAATGTTGAAATTAACTCATTTAATAAATGAATTCATATTTGTTTCTGTGAAGGTTTTTCGCCTGTTTTTAATCGTATCATTAAAAGATATAACCCTTAAATATACAGACATATTAGCTCTAATGATCTTTCATGATAATTAGTTAGAATCCCAAATGACCAATAAGCAGAACTTCTGTCTTATTAATTTATCTATTGTGTTGTCTCTATCGTATTATTTCATTTCCGCTAAGAAAACAAAACATATAACACGTTATATTATACTTGATAGTTTAATTAATATATCCATTGTGTTTATTAACATAGCTTAAAGTTGGGTTGTTTATACTGTGCAAATACCACTGTGGGAGTAATTTTAAGAGCACCCCTGAATTATTTTGGGTTAAGTTTAATTATTGGATAAGCTATTAAAGTAAAGCGCACTTCGAGTGAAATAACAATACATTGCGCTACGTAAATGGGAACTTCACTGTTATCAATAAAACCGCAAGTTTTTGCGTGACTGTCGTTAACAGTCTATTACCAATAAATAATATTTTCGTTAACAGTCAATTACCAATAAATGTCATGTTATTATTATCCTATCTATATACTTAGCGCACGTATTTTCTCTAGCGAACATTATCGATTAGCCAAGACACAGCAACTCATATTTAATTGGCCATTATGACATTCTACTTTTACTTGGCTTCGAGGGAAACGCCGACAGGTTTAATATGGCGGTGTCATTGACTATTTTAACTGAGTGTTTCCGGAAAATCTATGACTCATTTCCCCAGCCTTTGTTCCGGCTATCGTGAATATTGCCCACGTTTTCCTAGACTTCACACGCTGGCGTGGGCTGATCAGCCGTGAAAAGTGATATAAAAGATGTGCTACATTCCTCAATTGGAAAACTTTTACGTTGTTTTGGTTTTATATTGTGATCTTTAATGAGCAACATCATATTTGTGTCGTTGTTTATTTACGCAATGGAACTTAGTAAAATTATATTGTCATCATAAATTTTGTGAGAAAAGAAGAATAGCATTTCTAAATCGAATATACTTGTTTTAATTGATCGACACTACCAATGTTGGCCACGTGGTTCTTAGTATGCCCTCAACGGTTAACAGATAATAACAAATAGCCTAACACATTTTTGGTAGGTACCAATGATATTTCTATAAACATCTAAGCGAAAATGCCATAATTTGGACATTTTTACTGAAAATTTTGATTAACAATTAGTATGCTTTGTATTATTTTTTTTTCGGCTGAATTAATATTTAAGAGCTCCATAGCTCGCAATTAACCCGCAGGCTATAAATATTTGTGTTAAGGCAATGGATTGTAAAAAATGTAAACTCAAGTGTTATTGGTTTAAAAGTTGATCTCCTATAAATATTATAGATGCTTTAATGTAAGAAGAACACATTTTGATCCGTGTTTTAACTTAAACTTGGCATTTTTTCAGCGAGTATCTTTTTAAGCATATAAAAAAATGGTTTTAAGTGTAAAATCTCCTACTTGCGAACCTTTTTTCGGAATTGCTTTTGTTTTATAGTGTGGAAAATTAAGTTTATATTTTATTTAAAAAGATTCCCGGGCTACAAATAACCTGCCAATATTTGAAAAATACCCACTACCATCATAATAAGTGAAAAATGTTGCCTGTGCAATGATGGAGGATTTAGACAGCAGAGTAATTTAACCCCTTGACGCCCGATGGGGAATCCGATGCGTTTGTCCACTCAGCCACTAATCGATCAACAGTTATTTAGAGTGTGACCGAAAATATTTTTGTAGCCTAAGCTTCACAAAATAAAATAAAACATGCTTCTGGAGATATCTTTTTTTGGCATAAATTGAAACAAGCTGCCGGGCGGCGTTGGTGTCAATTTCAACCTTACCGCCACCAGTGCAAGGAGTACACGATTTCGTTAGAATTTCAAAGCCTTAACGAATCGCATTGCCTTAACCTAGAAATTCCAGACGAAAAAACTGTCTCGAAACAAAATCTAAGTAAGAATGTCATAAGATAACTTTTTGTTGTTTAATATTACGCTCTTTTTGGATCTGCATCCCCCACAGTTATAAAAAAGAACGCGAGCAAACGATTGATTTCCGCGGAAGTTACGCCGTGCATCTGGAAACTTCAGAATTTATTAAATAATTCACGAGTGGGACGGCAGCCACTGCGGACAGAATCATATCGGGTGACCTTATTGCCTATCAGTTCAACCGTTCTGCTGCTCTTGGTGGATTTCCTAGTTTTCCAGGCAAGTCTTACAGTTACGGTGTAATTCGTTATGGCCAATGTTTAATGGGATACCGCCATTATGACAGTTTGTTAACTCGCTGAAAATTCGTTGCGGACGGAATTCTCAGTATAATGTTAAAAATAAAACTGCATGCCTCAGAAATGCCGACAGATAACATGAATGGATATCAAAAGATACCAGACTCAAACATATTTTTGTCTTATTTTGATAGTCAAATGGATATTTTAAAGCTCCATAAGTCACGAAAAGTGACTAATTTTTATTTCTTGATTTTGCACAAGTATTCGACTGTTGATTTTTTGCAAATTTCATGGCGTCAGAGCTAACTGTTGCATTTTTTTATGCCTCATTAAATGAAAACATATCTGCTTCAATGTTAGGATTCTGTAGTATGCCACGAATAAAATACTACTCAGTGATGAATGCTTTTCTTGAAAATCTGAGAACTATCTACTTATCCTTCTAATTACTAACTATTCTCTTTTGAACGTTAATTTTCCCGTTGAAAGGCGTCGAAGTAAAACTGTAAATCCCACCCAGGGGAACCTAAGTTAAGGTACTTTAGTAAGAAAACCGTTGCTCCAAATTTCCAACATACGAGTACATACGTTCCACGCTTTTGTTAGAGGAAAACGGAAAATGCTCCTTTGAATTCAGAATTACTCTCGCAATGTAGATTTATGATTTCACGAAATTAGATTTCCTGGACTTTCAAAGGTTCAGACTAGTTCAACTCTGAACTCGACATAAAACTGTACCTTCAGTTGGCCGCCAGCGGAAGCGTTTATAGGACAGGATATTTTACAATATGTTTATATTTTCAGTGAGGCAATTTCAGGTCCAATGTTTATTTTCAGCAATGAAACTGTATGTTGTAGAAACATAATATTAGGGAAATTCCGCCCGGAGCGCAGATTGAAATCCTGCGTATTTTCCTTCACGGTTACGTAAAAAGGTTTAGTTTATTTAAGCTACCATTTTTTGTCTGCCAGAATTCACCATTCCTTAACAAAGTTATTCATTGAATTCGTTTTATTACGTTACATTCCTTTACACCCTCATAAAACACATTGGACCGTACAGAGCTCAAGTGTTTATTTATAGATTCACCTATTTATAGCACCTTAAAATTAAAAATTATCTTTTATTACTATTGATTGTAATTGATTATAATATTGCTGTTTACTTTAGATTTTTGCATAAATCTATTTCATCCTATGTACAAATACAAGAGCAGCATATTTTACTGCAAACGTTGCTTTCAGTGACTATCAGTGTGTAGCGACCTGATCTGAATAGTCTATTACTTATCAATCTCCTTCCCCTCCCAACTCCCGTCAGTCTCACAACATACCCCAATTAGACGTACTTATGCAGGAAGCGTCCAACCCATAATTTGCCAAAATCGAGTTTAACATATTTTCCTATAGATAAATACGAGATTTCTACCTGCTGAAAACATCCAAGCTCCAAATGCAATAGATTTTCGGTTATTTAATTTTTTACTAACGCACATTCTAGATATTTGACTTAAATTGATGTTTAAAAACATTAAAATGAAGGGTAATTTAGAAAATACATTTTTTTGTATAATAACAATGGTAGATTATAAATTATCTATTTATTGTAATTCTCATAAAGAAAAAAACACCTATATTCACTTTACAAATGCCGATTACGCATATTAATGCTTTCGCATCGTCATATTTTCAAACGCCTTTTTCTAGCTTTCATCTTTTTGGTTTGGATGCTTTCTGCATAACTACGTCCAATTGGGACTTGCGATTGTGCGATAATCACATTTAAAAATAGGAAGTTGATTGAATATGTTAATTTATGCATGCATTCGAGCTTATTCCAAATGAATCAATATACCTGTATGTTTTACAATCTTGTTGTTAGGAATTTCGAGAAAGTGTTAGATATAATATCTCATACGTAATATTATTCAAATTGTGTAATGCTATATTCGTTAGAGTAGTTATTGATTTCTCTTTATCGATCTGAATTAATTAATTGGTTGTAGCGACGTGATACTAGACTGAATGTTTATAAATGAAATATAGGTCGAGTTCATCTTATCTTGGTTTGTTTGTAAATACAAGTAAAGCAAGTCGTTCGCTCGTGAATACTGAACATGTTGACACGATCACACCCAACGGGTTGCATCATAAGACTTCGTTGCCTCGCTTCTCGCGAACGGCATTTAGGAGAGTTAATGGTTTTCATTAAAAAGTTCCGCACATCACTAAACTTTCTAAATACGCTTTGACAACAACGCTCTCGGCACGTTAACAACTTGGCTCAATCAATGTATCTAAGGACAAAGCGCACGTGTATCGTGTATCGTGTATGGTTTACTCTGAATTGTTTCCCAACACTGCCTAACTGGAAACTTTGAGCGGGAAACATTCCGTAATGATTTTCCATCATATTTGTATACAGGTGCACATATTTTAATTATATTAACTAGCTAACTGACTAACCATTACGCCGTTTCTCCGCAGAGGTAGGCAGAGAAGATAGACTGCCATACAACTCTGTCTTGGCACACACTCTTCACTTCATTCACATTCACACTATGTCGCATACGTACTCTTCTGTTATTCTGACATTATTATAATATATTATATCATGGTGTTATTTTATTTCTCTGTGCATTTGAAAGATTGTAAATTATGGCCCGGTAATGTAAACCAGCACGCATACATGGCCTGTTCAAAAGAAAAGGTGAATTTTAAATTTTCGCGGGCTATGTACATCCGATTATTGTTTTTGTGTTGTTGTTATGTTGGTACACATATGTTTATCATATGTTAGCATTATCAGCCATTTTGGATTAGTGGTTTGTTTTTGACAACTGGAAAGGTTAGTCACGTTTTTGTGTGTTCTTCGATTTTTTACGTTTGAAAAAAATGGATCAAAGAATATGTATTAAATTTTGCGTTAAAATGGAATAAAGTGCTCCAACGCACTTAAAATGTTGACTGTGGCATTCGGCGAGTCTACTTTGTCTCAAAAAAGTGTTTATACGTGGTACAAGCGCTTTACAGAAGGCCGAGATGGTAATGACGATGAGCGTCCTGGAGTTGTGGAAAAACAAATCATGGATTTTATTCTTTGATCCATTTTTTTTCAAAAGTAAAAAATCGAAGAACACACAAAAACGTGACTAACCTTTCCAGTTGTCAAAAACAAACCACTAATCCAAAATGGCTGATAATGCTAACATATGATAAACATACGTGTACTAACATAACAAAAAAAAACGATAATCGAATGTACACAGCCCGCGAAAATTCAAAATTCACCTTTTCTTTTGAACAGGCTATGTATAAACATCAAGAACATGGGACATAAGTTGTATGTACCCATACAAGATGTTTCACGCTCATATCGCGAAACTATAGGGTGTGAACTACAACATCCAAGATTTGGAAACATCCAAAATGTCCAAAGTTAGCCTAGTTTACTTTTAACTTACTAATGTTACGCGTACAAATCGTTCTTATTAGCTTGTGTTCTCAAAACATCTGGAACACTTTTTTTGTAAGATGTTTTAGCCAACCGAACGCAAGGAAAACAGTTATCGTGCTTTTGAGACCATAATTATTAAATTAATAATATTTATAGGTTATATTTTCTTGAATGATCTCTATAAAAATTATAATCCCTGATATTTCACGGTAAACACATCGTAATATATTCCGTTTTCGACTATTAGTTATTTATAAAGCGGTGAAATCCAAAAAATCCAACTGAAATCAGTATGCGCATGTTGTAAGCAATTCGGTCCATTTCGGGATTAAGTGGGAAGCATTCTACTCTTATTCTGTTTTCTATTTCCGTCCCCTCTTTGACTATGTCAATCCGCACGTCTTCCCCTTCCCACTCCCAAATTCCACTCTATTTCAGATCCCCCATACAAGTAACTGAAATTGCATACGTTCACGTCTTATTCTATTTCTGTTCGCTCAAATTAGGTTTTATTTTATTTAAGAAGTGCATAAATTACACAATCTATTTCGTTTACCTGTAACTAATGTGGATATTGTGTCAAGAAACCTCTTCAGTTTCGTTTGTTAAGTCTAAAGAACATTTCCGTCATTACGTAATTTAATTATTTACCATTGTTCAATTGTCTGATAGTCTTTCCATGAATCTGACACCTGATTGGTCATTATTCTAATTATTTAAGTCATGATTTATCTGTTACTTTTTCTATTGTCTCGGTTTAAAAATGCAATCAGATTTGTCCCATCATTAAGACAAAGATTCTATATCGCGCAATAATAAATTAAAGAAATTACCGTGTCGTTTTTTTAAGTTAATTTCTGATGGTACTTTTTCTTTACCTCTAAAATAATCTCAGATTACCAATATTTCAGAAACACTAAAATATGGATTGATGGTAATTGATTTTTAGTGGTGAAAAGATTATTGATAATCATAAAGACATGACCGTTATGCTACACGTATACGTTATGCACCTCACTGCAAGAAAGTATCCAATCATTTCCCATTTCATCTAGAAAATATACAATTTTTAGTTGTTAGAGATGGTCCTGCGGTTCCAGTTACCGGTGATCGGCAAGGAACCGGTTATTTATCCAGTTCTTTTTGGAACCGGTTCCTGGTGCCAGAAAAGTTACACGAAGGAGATTTTCATATTCAAATTGAAAAGTATTAGCAAATCGACAAAAGTTCCTCTTTGAAAAAAAGGCACTAATTGGTAGAGATTTGAAATCTAAAAGTACAAGCAAATTGACAAAAGTTCCTCCCCCAAAAAAGTACTAACAAATCAACAAAAAAAAACCGGTTCCTCGGACAAATGATATCGATTTTTATTTGCCAAAAAAAGGAACCAGTTCCTCAGAGAAATAATATCGAAGGTTCCAGTGACCGGCTTGGAACCGGTTCCCTTTAACCAGGACAGGAATATCGACCATCTCTACTAGTTGTCAACCGTGAAAGATCACGGGATGTAACTTGACTAACCAAGTAAAAATATTAGTTGCTTTAATCCACCCATTTCAAATATAGAATAATGTCTGCTAAAATACATTATAGGTAAGTACTTTATTAGGTAGGTAAGGACTTGTATTTAAAAAAAAAAAGATAATTTCAAGTAACATCATTTCCAAATTTGAAAATTTCACACTCCTAGGTACGTCGTACGTACTTACACATAAAATTATTGGTGGTTAATTATTTCCACTCACGTGTAAACAATCTGTAAATAACCCAGCATAATAAATAAGTAATATTTTTACTGAATTGTAAATCCACAATAAGTTTCCACGATGTTAAACTGGTGTAAATCAATTTGCCTAGTGTCGCTTGTAAGTTGTTGACATTTACTTGAACACTACTACTTGTCGCTCCCCACTTGAGTTTTCCTTACGCTATGATTTTATTCCATAAATACTATATTTTCGTACTCGTTATTATGTCAATAAAGTCGAACTGTGCTAAATATAGTTGCCACAGGATTACGACGAAAACATTTGTATACTTTCTTTATACCGAATATAATTTATGAATTCGCTTAATCTCACTTAAAACAACATATTATACAGATAATACACATGTGTCTATATCAGCGATGATTCGCCATCATATGCGACTCTAATTATCACTTATCACCACAAATAATAATACATCTTATTATCTTGAGTGAGTAAACACAAAAAAGTGAGTCGCCTATAAAATGTGATAATCGTTAGAACCAACAAGTGCTCATTACCACATGTCGTTACTCACCGACGTGGTTTTTTTTTCTTAGAAATATCAACGAATGATTCATGCTTGTGATTTCCGCCACAATTTTCCGGACCATATTTCCACAGCCTTGAGTCGTCTAGACTTTTTACGTCCCTTTTCCCATCCCACGTTAGAGTCGGGAAAATGATGAATAGAGCTTTTTATTTCGCAAACATGTTTGATTTTATCTAGCGCGTGACAGTAAAGCGTTTTTACAAATCAACATTATTTGAATGAAAACTGTACGCAAATATTTATATTCTTATGTATACGTTTGTGTCGCATATTACTTTAAGCTCCTTGTACGGCACTATTTTTCTGCACTAAGTTCTCTGCAATCCATTGATCGTTGATCAATTCTATTGTTCCCCCGAATTCGCTTTTTTTTACATTTGAACGATTCCTATTGAACGCCGATTCTAGGCTGATTTCAGCTCTTTATCAAATTGTAATCGACCGAGAAGCATAAAGGTCATGCTGTTATGCTTGTCAGTTGATCAAAATTTGATAGAATGCTTAAATGGACCTAGAATCGGCGTTGAACGGGGACCTTTCAAATCTTAAAAAATCAAAATGGGGCTAATCGACGCGTTGTGACGATGTCAAATGTGACGAAAGTTTGAAACACCTCAACCTCAATGTCGCAATGGTGAGAGATCGTCATTCAGAATCTTAATTTTGCATTTATCTCTCTCTCTGTTTTAAGATCTGAATAGCAATGTAATTTCCGAACCAACCTTTTTCCACTACACAATTTTCTTCCTTACAACAAAGTACCAATGTTTCAAGTCAGTCGTAACTCTTATGCGGTTAAAATAAAACCACCCACTGTTGAGAAATTTGAACTAAAATATCGTAGTAGACAATTACACTTGAATACTACTCGAAAGATAAGATAGGTTTAATGCATCTGTTTGTTTACATACGTTATCGCGCGTCAATATTATAATCATATCACAAAAAATAATATATGGCTTAGCCACACAGAGTTCCGTTTGCTCTGTGAGTCATGTAGACAGATAACAGATCTGATAAAGAAGGTCGGCCTTGCCCTGTGATGGACAAACAGGTGTGGGTGACTGTGACTAGAGGAAACTTCATCGTTAAACGGCACTAATTACTTGTACAGTAAATCGACCGTGTACATAAAACCGTGACATATCTGTAAAAAGGTTTGCCCTAGATCGATATTTCTCTTCACATAACTAACGTTGTAAATGTTACGTTTGTTGTATAGCGTACGTAACATCGAGACAGAACCATTAATTGAATTACGTACAATTAAACATCTTTGTTATGTTTATCTGCGATGTTTGAAGACGAATGAATTATGCAACCATTAAATTGCTAACATTCAATTTGTGTTGAGAATTTAAATAGCCTTCGAAACATATCTAGTATTTCCACATGATAATGCGTGGGCAATTCGACGAAATATCCAACATAATATTATTGTTTCTTAACGTGCCACGATCTACAATTTTATAGGCTGTTGAACAAATATTCCACGCATCTTATTATTGAATTCAAGTCGCACCTTTGTTTAAGAAACTATTTCTGAAAAATCTCATTCAGAGAATTAAATAAAAATCACAAAAACGGCCATTCAGAATCGAATTTTTGAGTTTCTTCAAATGGTATTAATCGCGTTGAGTGACCAGCTCGGAACAATCTGGTAGTTCTCTTCCCTTCTCCTTCCTCATTCCCATTTCCTTGCCTTTTCACCACAGTCTCGCTGGCTCCGGGCAGTTATATTATGACTATTGTGTTATCTTTTCCACACCAAAATTTAAAATCGACCGTACGTATTTACGTATTTGATATTGCTTATGAAAGTGTTATCATGACATAATCTTAGCTAATTTGTTTTTGGTAATACTTACAGAGAAGTATATTCATAATATTTCAGTAATCTTTATGGAAGATATCGCACAAAACTCTCGTTCGGGGTTACATTAGAACTCCCGTTCGGAACGGAAGTGTTACGTACAAAAAATAAAGAAAATATAAGCGTATGAAGCAGTAAGAACTCTCGAACAGTGAGCTATGACGGTATGAAATTTGCACAGTCATTCCGTCAAGAATTTCTAGGTCAACACAACTTTTTATCAGCTTACAATGTACCCAAATCGGGGATGCCATAGTCCTACTGGCTCCGTGTGGCTGGGACTCTTGTACGGTAATAAAAAAGACATCGTTAATAGCTCCGTTAAAATCTTACCCTCTTTCTATTGAACGACGAATGTTACAGAAAGAGAGGTTTAAGTTTAAGTGAACGATTGCCACGATTTGTTATTATCGCGATTGTGCATACCGCTAAGAAATCCGCCGTAATCTTTCCCTCTTACATAAACGACGCATGTAACAGAGTAAGTACTGTATATTTAATATTAAAAAAATCTAAAAATGCTCCAGAAATAAATAAAACGGGGTTACAGCACATCTCTCAGTGTCAGGACCTTAGCCACGATTGAGATTGCGGTTGACTTCGGCTATGTTATCCTGTTCAGCTATCGGACTATTCTATCGCCGGCAGTGACTCGTACCGCCTTCCTGGCTATCGATCTCTGCCTCCACAGTTCCACACACCATTGCCCAGTGTCAGTACCGACTCGATTCGTAGACTCCTATCGCCTTATGTGCCCCGCGAACCCTGACATCGTTGGTGAACCCTGACGTGCTGTGTGCATTCTTTATTGCTAGGCCAACTTCATTAAGCTGACACAGATACAGGGCTTAGTATTATTTCGTCATTTGAAAGATTTAAAAAAAAATCTGCGTGTTTCTACTTCGTGGTTTAAATTTTATTAATATTGTTTCAATAATTAATTGCTTCGTGATTGATTTGTCGTTTTTTGTGTTTGGTTGTTACTTGACTAGTGATATTACATAATAATATTTATAATGACACAACATTATTGTTTTAGTATTTAGATTTTTTCATTTAAGTTTATCGAAGGACTAATGATAAAATCATTAATTATCAATAATTCAACTTAACGCACTGCCCCACCCCGAACACGATATATTCCAGGTTAACCTTCATGTTTATCCTCTTCTCTCGCCATTGCCTATTTATATATCTGTTATTGTATCTCTATGTTTTAAATTTCATCTCCGTCTAAATTCCATCTTATCCCTCCCTAACCTTTTTGAGTGGGCTTAAATAAAAGATTGCTATACGCACATAAAACACAGTACACAATTTCACTTAAAGTACTTGTATATAAACATATATACAAAAAAAGCCCTACAGAAGCAAAAGGCAGCCCGCTTACCGGGCAGAAAAGGTTATCTCCTTATAAATGCACCGTCGACACGGGAAGAGGAAGAAATATTCCCCGGCACTGTTCAAAATTTCTGCAATATATCTTTTAAAGTTAGCAGACTAGATTTTTTCCATTATCTTATAACGTTTAATTTATTTAGTTGTTATACTGCCCTAGGTAAATCACGGTTTTGTCCGACACTAGTTGGATTTTATCTCTAACAAAGCGGTGTATTCAAAGACTTATTATGTTTAATTAAGCTCGAGTACTCTCTCGGATTCACTAGCTTCATCACGCTTAACTGAGTTAGTTCCAGGTACGATCGTTACAGAGTACACACACACCGCAGAGGCACTATTGCATTATGTTATCTTGGCCGAAAGCCAGGAACAGAAGCCACTGAATTGCATCTAGCGAGCTATGTAATCTTCTTTGATATTTTGGCTTTATCAAAATAAGACAGAATACAAATCGTATATTTTGTCGAGAGTTTCTGAATCTAGCAAACTAATTCGTTAACCAGACGCCATCAGTTCAAGCCTAATAATATAGCCAGTGGTTAAGAAACCAAACCCAAAACGCAGCCATCCTTGAAGCAGATGGATTACTCTATCTTGTATAAACCTCGAAAAGAATTAATTATTGACGTAAGCCTTTGTGTACTTTGGTTTGCTTTGATCTCCTTCTGTGTCATTTCCCGCGAACTAGTAAACTTTAGGGTAGTGCTTGAATTGAATATTTATATTTATTTTTTTAAAATTCAATTGAATTATATTTAATATTATTATCATCGTTTAGATAATGGCTTAAACGCCGAAACAGCTGTCACTAAAAATAAAAACTAAATAATAGTAATATTAAATTTAATTCCATTGAATTATAAAAATTACAATTAAAATAAAGTTCTACAAATTAAATACAACAACTATACTCGCAAATTAATATTTATTCTAAACGGAACGTTCAGTTCATTTCCATGTAAAATTGTCTGAAAACATAACATCTCTTACGATAATTTATATATATATATCTACGTAATAATTCTTTACAAAATTAGTATGCTTTTTGTAGGATCAGTAGGGAGAAATTCTCCGCGTTCCATTTTTTACAGTTTATAGTTTTTGTGTTTAATTTGTTTTAAAATAATTATTAATAATTTTTACAGTTATTGCTTATTCCTTTATTTAAGATTTTTTAAACCAATTTACTACAGTAGTTCTATAGTATACGAATTCGAGTTTTCATTTAAAAATAATAATAATTTATATTTTTTCATTTTAACTCCACACAGGCTGTGAAGGAAACAATTTCCCTAGGGGCCTATGTTATCTTTGAGATATGATGTGTAGGCAACACATTATCCCGTGAGGGGTGTCTTTTTGAGGAAAGGGTGGAGTGAACCTAGGTCTTGAAGATAACCACGCTGTAGGAGGGAGGAAACACAGGTCCGCAAATCATTTCACTTAAACGAATAAAAAATATTTGCTCATTGACTATGTTGTAATTATAATTTTGGTATTTCCTGATTTAATTAATAATAATTTTAAGTTATATTTTTTTGTAAGTACCGCACAATAGTATTAACTGTCTGGAACCAGTGGGAATATAGCACCCCCAATTGGGGTATGTTGTGAGGGCAGGTTCTAACGGAGAATAAGATCTTTCCTTGTGTCTTTATTAAAACATTTAGGTACTTTACTAAAAGCTGATAAAAATATGTCATTTTAAGAACATGTAAGATTTATTATTTAATGTAAGGGTCACAAAGGGTATTTAAAGTTTGATGCCCCTGTACGAAATAAAAATAGGCGTAAAACAAGCATTCAAATACATATGAATGCTTTTGCTCAATAAGGCAGTGGGGCTGGTATATTTCAAGAGCTGAAACGTTCTTCCAGTTCGTTCCTGTTAGTTCCGTCCGTGCGCTGTCCGAGGAGTATTCGCCTCACTGACCAAACTTCTAGATTGCTTTGTTGTTGAATGCTTTGTAACATTGTGGCTAATTTGTATTCCGTGTAATAAAAAGGACTTCCCCTTTGTTTCAGCAGCCCACGTGGCGGCTGTGGGGCGAGGAGAGGACTGAGGGAGCCATCTACACGGTGTACCTGAAGAAGGTGCGCTATCACCGCCCGACCAAGAGCGCGTCTAGTGTAAGTGCCAACTTTATTTGTTGTTGGGTTTGATGACATTATTTGCACACTGGTGTCATGAACTGCTTGCTTTGATGCTGTATGTTAAAGTGGACTTGAAACGTATTCCACCAAACGAAAATATAATATGAAGTGGTTAACAAAAAACTTTTATCATAAAATTTATAAATAAATTTAAAAGTAGATTTTTTTTCAAGTATTGATTTAGGTATAGGTACGAGTTCTGGATTATCCACGATAGTGAAATGTTAAGATAAATCGTATCTTAGACTAATTCATTATTATTATTTATTTATTTTAATAAGGGAGGGATCCTTCTTCCATATACCTTTCCAACGTCCATAAATTATATTAATAATTAATATTCTCTGTAATGTAAAGTTAATTGAAAATAATTATTTTGCCGAAATTGGAAAACCTACACACTTCCCACAGACAAACACCAATTGCGCAAAAAAAATAGTTCATCGCCCTACCATTTTGTAAGATTTTTGCATTTCATTTTTTACAGTGATAGTAGAGAAATATTTTTGCCGATAAATTATTTGAAAATATAGTGGTAAAATGTGATTTTTTAGTGTGCTAGAGTGCTAAGATGAAAAAAACGTGATTATTGATGTTTTTGTAGTCGAAAACAATAAAAAACATTTTTTTTTGTACAAAGATTTTTCAGCAAGACGTAAAGTGCACCGCCAAAACTGAAAAAATCCAGAAAATCTTCATACATTAAAAAAATAAATTTTTTTTGGATACAACATCGTTAACGTCGCATATTTAAATCTTAGCACCCGCGAACACTAAAAAGTCACGAGCCGCCACTGAGTGATTCTATATTTTCAAATAATTTACTAGCAATACGATAAAAAAGGGACGCTTAGATGGTTTGGGCA
Organism: Drusus annulatus; assembly: GCA_022651775.1. Classification (NCBI taxonomy): domain Eukaryota; kingdom Metazoa; phylum Arthropoda; class Insecta; order Trichoptera; family Limnephilidae; genus Drusus; species Drusus annulatus. The sequence continues at coordinate 30,895 of JAGWCC010000585.1, forward strand.
TGTAGAGCGAATGAACGAAGAAAGGAGTGTGAAAAGAATATATGCTCGAAAGTGAATAGAAGAAGAAGTCTAGGACGCCCGAGAAAGACATGGCACGATCAAGTAAATCAAATACTTGAATCGGGTCATGTGAAGAATCAGAATAACAGAAGAGTATGTATGAGACGATGTATGAATGTGAATGAAGCAAGGAGTGTGTGCCAAGACAGAGTTATATGGCGGTCCGTCCTCCCTGCCTACACCTGCGGGGAAACGGCGTGATGGTTAGTTAGTTAGTTACTGACAAAAATATTTCTCTTTACTAAAAAATTATATGTTTTCTATTTTCTTATCGGCTGAACTCCAGTGTTAATGTTCCTTAAAATAAAAACCTTCTCGGTGAGTGCTCTCTTTCAATGTCCATAGAAATATTGCTTTCATTATTTACTCAAATGTGTTTATTACTGGAATGATAAGATCTTCTTTGCCTCGCTGGCGTACGACTGAACCCGCGTTATTTGAGCCGCCAGACCTTACGTTAAGGTCAAGAAAATAATTTATTATAATTAATTATCATCTCTCGGTTCGCTTGTTGGAAGCTAAACACGGAAATACCATTACCTATTATTCATTTCAGTTTTATGGTTGTTTAGCATAACGCCAATGTAAAATACATTAAGACTAGGTGCTCATCGTGATCGCTTCCCAGTTTTGAGGCAGGTGTAACCTTTGACGAGACTAAAGATACGAACTGGCAACAACCTGAGTAATTATTGCTTGACCTCCCCTGAACAATGTCGTTTTAAGATTGTATCGTCTGGTGTCTATGAAAACAACATTTTATGTTACTTTGTGAACATTTGTGTGATCATGTTTACGATAAGGTAATAGCTCACAATCTATTAACCCTATTTAATTTCAAACAAACATTACCAAAAATATTATCAAATATTTTATTTTGTCTGAAGTTACTAAGCTACGTACGTTTTATAGGATCTATTCCTCACAGACGAGCTGTTAAATTCGTTTATGTTTATTAGGAAAATACCTTCTTTATTTCAAAACTAAGTTGACGATAGGGTTAAGCGAGTGGGTCTATACGCATGAAATTTTATTTTATTATACATCGTCTTTGGATATATCTACCTTACACTATAAAATGACATATCGTCGCCGGAAAGGCAAAAGGGCTAAAGTGCCATTTTGGGAAGTTTACACCAGACCACTTTAAAGGTTTTTTTGTTTTACAATAAAATTTACAAGTCTTCAGTACTTGGTTGGATTTAAAAAAAAAAAAACTTCGGTAACGTAATGCTTTCACCGAGTTATCCGAAGCGACAAAAAAGTCCCAAACTTGTGTTGCTTGAGTCAAGCCTTTTCCTAAATGGTAAATATATTTTATATGGCTGAAGGGCCACAAAATATCTTCAGAATCAAACGAGAGTCAAAGCTTTCGATGCAAAAAAAAAACTGATCAAAACTGCACATTTAACTATTTTTTTTTACCAAAGTGTCGCTTAAGCCCTTTTTCCTTTCCAGCGGCAATATTGTAATATGCAATGCCTAGTCTACGGTAGTTTCTCAAACGCATTATGTTGGAGATATTACTAATAATCTTGTTGGATATATTTTTCGCTTTTTTTATTCTTATAACCTGAATATTTCCACAAATAATTTGACAACATTTTGACATGTTTAATTTAATACACGTCAAACAAAACCTAACCAGCAACAAAGTTATAGTTATAGGTGACAGGCGTTTAACCACGGAAGTTAGTTTGAAAAAAAAAAATTCTCAGTGTTTCACTCGACAATCAAACGTATATTCAGTACTTTAAAAGTACTCGTATGTATTAACGAAGAGGTTGATAATGGGTAGATAAGAATATATTCATTTCGAGTACCTAGGGTGTCGTAGATTGAGATATTATTTGTGGCAGACATTTAGTTAAATGAACTCCCGTTTGTTGTCATTCAGTACTGTCTGTTATGTATTTTAATTAACTTTGATCCAATTACAACCAACGAATACCTCTTTCAAATACACAAAACTCGCGTAATCTGTGTTACTTTGTACAAATTAGTTCATTTCCTCCCATTACAATGTTCTCGAATTCTCTGCCGAATTTAGTGCGGACCCAATTTGTTCGAAAAGTTTCGCTGGTTGAAGCATAAAAACGTGTAACAGAAAGTAGTAAATTAGAGGTTCAGTTTGAGAATGGAGATTGCCCACTGTTTTCTCGAAGCAAACATACTACTAATGCCATTGAATTATAAATAGGCTAGTACCGGTTTAGTTTTAAATCTATTTGAGGTTATAGGCTTAAAAAGTGACTGTCCATAAACTATGGGATTATTTAAGTAACTTGTAAGAATATTTTGTTTTAAATGCCGCGAATTCGATTCTGCTTGATATTTTACATTTTTATCATGTAAAGTTAACAATGCGCATTATGTCGGTTTTCTATTCCTTTGTAATGTCTGTATAAAATTATTCTACCCTTGTCATATTTAGCTGTATTGGAAAAGGGTGATTGTCTTTTAAACATATTTAATATATTTCTCTGAAATTTATGATTTTAAGGATATTTTGAATTACATACCACATTTTTATTCAATGGCGGCAGCTCGTGATTTTTTAGTTTACTGCAGTGCTAAGATTGAAAAATATGACGTTATTGATTTTGTTGTAGCATTGCTATTCTCCCTCCTCTCCTACCTATTCCTGTCTCTGCAGTTGTTTTCCTTTCTGAAAAAATAATAAAACCATGTTTTAAATATTATTTTTCAAGTTGTATTTTATATAATAATTTACTTATGGCGGATGTGAGGAGGTTAATGCACTCTTAAATACCCATGCCATAGGGGGCATAGGGTATATGCACATATACAAATAATTATATAAAATGAGATAATAATAAGATTTTTATTTTCTGTTAATTCGTGGTGGAACTCCATTTTAATGATTTTGACTGAAAACAGTCGATTATGAACTACTATAAAGTGGTATACAAATATAATTTAAAAAATTTAAGATGTTTATTTTTTATTGGTTTGATACACTTACACATTTTATAATGTAATTGCGTATAATTATTACAAATATTTTTTTGAACATGTCACATAATACGTTTATTTTACATTTTTTTTTAAAATACCTCTTTTTTGTTTAACAAAATGCCACACTCCTCTTTCTTTCCCTGCATCCTTTAAATCCAAAAGCCCGTACGAGCGTAATTAATACAATTAGGTTAGGTACTAAAAGAAATAATCTGGTGCCATTCCACACACCGAATTACGCCTGGCACGCCTTCACTAGATTATACGTGATAACAGTGCGTTCATGGCAACTTGTTTGTTTAATTTTATCACCTTGCTGTTGACTTGGATTTAGTTATTATTTGCAGTGGAAAAATTCACACGGCAATCCTGTTGACTCACATACTATGGGCTTGCTCGTAAATAGTATTATTTTATGATATACTCGCTTTGTATTCTTCACTTTTTTATTGATAATTTATATTTTTATATATAAAAATAATATTACAACTTGACACGGATTACTTTACAGAGGGCCAGAAGAAGTACTGAAGACGCAGTGTTTATTTTATTCGGCTGTCAAAACATTTTGGGCTAGGTTTCTTCAAACTTAATTGTTTTGTAATATAAAGCAATTCAAATGAGAAAACTTATGAAAAGTGATGCGCGAAACATTATTCTTAAGGTTTTGGTATTCGTGGACTTTGAAAACCTATAAAAAGTCCAGACAATTAGGTTTGAGTTGTGTTGTCAGCTTTGCGGAAAATAATATTATTTTTGATTGGTTGATGAATTTTAATATATATATTTTTAATATTTATACAGGTAGCGTGCAATGAATACATTTATGTATTTGAATGTTTTCATTGTAATTAATATTTTTTAAAACATTAAATCAATGTACATAGCCTGTTCAAAAGAAAAGGTGAATTTTGAATTTTCGCGGGCTGTGTACATTCGATTATCGTTTTTTTTTTGTTATGTTGGTACACATATGTTTATCATATGCAAGCATTACCAGCCATTTTGGATTTGTGGTTTGTTTTTGACAACTGGAAAGGTTAGTCACGTTTTTGTGTGTTCTTCGATTTTTTACTTTTGAAAGAAATGGATCAAAGAATATGCATTAAATTTTGCGTTAAAAATGGAATAAAGTGCTCCAACGCACTTAAAATGTTGACTGTGGCATTCGGCGAGTCTACTTTGTCTCAAAAAAGTGTTTATAAGTGGTACGAGCGCTTTACAGAAGGCCGAGAAGATGTTAATGACGATGAGCGTCCTGGAGTTGTGGAAAAACAAATCCTTAATTTTATTACATATTCTTTGATCCATTTTTTTCAAAAGTAAAAAATCGAAGAACTTACAAAAACGTGACTAACCTTCCCAGTTGTCAAAAACAAACCACTAGTCCAAAATGGCTGATAAAGCTAACATATGTGTACCAACATAACAAAAAAAATCGATAATCGAATGTACACAGTCCGCGAAAATTCAAAATTCACCTTTTCGTTTGAACAGGCCTCGTATATTCAGAAAATAATGAAATTACAAATTCATTTTGCACTGGTATCCCTATAGATTGTAACGACGCCATCAGCTGCAAAGTTATCCATGTCAAGCTGTATGGTTACGGTTTGTAGTTTGAAGAGCTCTTGGTTTCTGGATTAGTGTACATTTAGGCGCCAGATTATCTTTAGTTATAATTGCCACTGAACACATTATTGCACACCCGTATGATTAATTCAAATACTTGAAATAATCTTGTTTGCTAATATAGTACTAGAAGCTAGAAGTACTCATCTTTCGATCGTAATGTACATGATTTTATTATGACTCATCTTAATTAATAACTTAAATATTATCCATAGGCTGAAACCGGTCCAGTCAAAATAATAAAAGTGGAATAAAGTTACAAATTTGTTTTATTAAATCATTAAAATGGAATTCCACCACGAATTAACAGTTTCAAAATTAGAAATAATTATCCATCAGTCTAGTCTAAGCTGTTATCTACTATGTACTTACAAAGCAGACATCTGTTTGTTAGTCAACGACAAGTGTAACGGTGAGTTCTGACGACATAAAATTTGCACACCTTCTTCTGTCTTTAATTTTTAACTCACCGCACTACTTCTTTTCAGCTCCCGGTTCCGTCATTAGCTATGGACGTTTGAAATATCCAGTTTATTATCTAAATATACGTTTGTTCCATATTTTCTAGTTTTGGATAAAATCAATCAAATTTACTAAGATACACAATAATTTTCGTTTACTTACCTAGTGGATTAGAATAAATAATAAAATAAGCCAAACTAACAACTCTGTCTTGCCACACACTCCTCGCTTCACTCACATAGATACTCTCATGCATCATCTCATAGATACTCTTCAGTTAATTTTAATTCCTGACCTGACATGATCCGACTCACGTATTTGATTATTTCCTTGATTGAGCCATTTATTTCTCGGCCGTCCCCAACTTCTACCATAATACACTAAGCTGTTTCCAAGAATCCATATAAGTAATATTAAGTTAGTTCACAATAATTGCACAAATCAGCACATACAGTATCCACTATATATGATGTCATTGAATAATTAAGAAAACCTTAAATTACTACAGCTGAAATAAACATGGATAAAGGAAATCATAAAAATATTATTACGGTATCAAATGCTACAGACCATAGATGATAATATCGTCGTCGGAAAGGCAAAAGGGCTGAAGCCCCCATTTTGAGAAATTTATACCAGAGCACTTAAAAGTTTTTTTTGTTTTACAACAAAATGCATAAGTCTTCAGTACCTGGTTGGATTTTGAAAAAATGTTAATTCAGGTAACTCAATGCTCTCACTGAGTTACCCAAAGTGACAAAGCTAAAAAAGTCCCAAACTTGTATCGCTTGAGTAAAGCCTTCTCCCAAATGGTAAATATATTTTAGATGGCTGAAGGGCCACAAAAGCCTTCAGAATTCAACGAAAGTCAAAGCATTCGATGGAGAAAAAAAACTGTTCAAAACTGCATATTGAACTCATTTTTTACCAACGTGTCGCTTAAGCCCTTTTGCCTTTCCAGTAACGATACGCCCATAACTCAAATAGTTGAATAAGCGTCTAGACGAAGTAGGACAATAAGTAAGTAGGCACTATGCTAAAAGCATTCTTTGATTACCGCTGTGAAATCTTATAATATAATAAATATTATGCAGGATTTTTTGCGCTCACGCCTCTGACCTCTTTTTAGTCATTCGTCTATTATTTATGAACGAGCTACGCCGTTAAATTTTCAAAAAGATCATCAATTATTATTCGCTAATGCAAACTTAAAAAAAAGACTTTTTTGCACGGGTTCGGTAATCGACCTCGCAGACGCTGATGCGGATATCGTGTGCGTATTTATACTATAATGATGCATAATTAAAAATAACTGGAATTAGTACTACTTGTTCTCGAATAAATACAATTATGAACGGGTATCACAGCGAATGTTGAGTGGAAGCCGGTACTCACTCGAACGCATTGCTTGCATACATCATATTGCAAACTTGTTATTCGGCTTTATGAAAGAAAATTTCAGTGACATTAAAAAAAAACTTTCTTTTCGGATTTTTTCGAACTAATGAATAAAACGAACATACTGTAAAAACATTTCGAAAGTTTTCACAAACTTTTCGAATATTCAAAATCTGTCATCGTATGCACTTGTTGTCGAGTTGACAAATGCGTCGGGTTCTCACTCAGGCGTCGTGGGTTCAATTCCTCTGCTTGGTAACTCCTCCATCATTGCACTAGCAACATTTTCCGTTTATTATGATGGTAGTAGGAGTTTTCAAGTTCTGTCAGGTTAATTGTAACCCCGATTTTGTTGTTTTCTTAAATGTATGCATATGCACCGATACACACAATACTAAGTATGTGTTGTTCTCATCAACTTTGATTGTCCGACTAATAACTCATTCTTAGACGCTTCGAAATATTAATATTTTCCAAAGAATTTGAATTTTTAATCCAACGCAATTGCTCAGTTTCCTTAACAAATACGCTTACAAAGAAAGCGTTAGACACAAACATGGGGTTGTCGAAAGATTGCATTTCAAAGGAAGTTGATACTTCTTAATCTTCCTCTTCTATTTCCCTTGGTTCACTTCCTCTAGAATCAACATTCCCCAGAGCTGGGGATAAGTTACAGTTCCATCAATACATAAAATTTAATAATAATAAAAAAAAACGTTATTCTCTCTCCATATTATTTGTATGAATGTATATAACATACTTTATGAGGTGTGTGGGATTGCACTAACCTCCCACATTCCGGAATAAACAATAAATAAAGATAATAAAATTATCCGTGTCTCAGAAGTCAAAAGTCGAATGTGATTTTTTTTATTGAAGGAAAGCTAATTGTTGTAATTAGAATTAACTTTTGCTTAATTAGCTTTATGCTTATTTTAAAAATATTTAAATAATAGCCAAATCGGAGGAAAAAAAATGAAAAAAAATAATATCAATAATCTTCAATAAGTATGAGATCGATTAAAAATGTTGTTTTCTAATAAGGTTCCAATGGCTGAATTGGTTGAAGCGTTACTCCCGGATAGAGTAGAGGATCCGAATTCGAGTCTCGGTTGTGACCATTGTATTTTTATTTTATTGCTTTTTCTGTTTCATATTTGTGTTGTTGATAATATATGATATTTTATTTTATTTTCTAGAATATTTTTCAAGTCAGACCTTAAAGCTTGATATTTGTTTTCCACAGTGACATTCATTATTACAATGTAAAAAGTCTATTTGGACAGCGGATAAATTTGACTTCTCAAAATTGTAAAAGATCAGACCTTTGTTATACGTTGTCGAAGGACAGCCGTTTTTATAACTGTAAAACACGAAAATGCCTCATGTTCTCGTTTCTCATTTTCCCAAACAGACACAATGTTATGTATTAGTTTTCCCCATTCAATTTGCTCACAAAGAAAGTTGCGTAACACAAAAAGCTTAAATTTTTGTTATTATTTGAAAATATATTTTTCATCTACTTTGTTGTTGAATTCATCTCGTTACTGTGTACTGTAATAATATATAAATATGACTGGCTTAATTTGACTAATCTACCTCTGTGTCAGGGAATTCGAACACAAATTCGTATTAGCCGTCATCCGTCATTGCTGTGCCACGGATTTGATTGATATTGATTGTGACAATGCGGAGTACAAAGGATTACCTTGTTGGCGGGCTCGAAGAGGGGGCACAATCAGTCAATGCACCAATACACTAGGATGGGTACTCCAAAACTACTGTCTAGTTCGAGTGAATAATTATTATTATAGTGACAACACAGTTTTGAATCCCGGGAAAAGATATATTTTTAAAGGAAATGATATATTTTTTCAAATAATACCACAATTAAAAAACTTTATCTTAACGATAAATTAGAAAATCTCTTTGTATGAATGAGTAAAGACTCCAGAACGATGAGTTTTGGTGTCAAGAAATTTGCATAAATTTTACGTCACGAATTTCCAGGTCATCACAATTTTTTAAAGTTTTTAAAATTTCATCATCTGATTTGTACCTTTGAAGTAATTTTCATTTAACTGTAAAATAATAAGAATAGACGCCATATTGTTTGCTCCATATTTTCCTTTATTTGATCTCGGGCGAAGCCGGTTGTTAATTACTTTTTTAATAATATTTATATTAGGTTGATAAAGTATGTCCATCTTAACCTAACCTAAACGATTATTTAACTCTAACCTTAATATTCAGGCTCAAAAATTATTACGTCTAAGACCATTTAGCACCCATTCTAACAAACAGAAAATTCGTATAAACGACGTATGTGACAGGAAGATAGGTTACAACGAGGGAGCTATCAGTGGCGGGACTCTAGGAAATATTACACGCCGATTATCCACTTGGTGTAACCTAGCTAGGCACTCAATGAACCAAACATGGCGGCTAAAAATAGTCACCCTACTGCATAGAAGAGTAGCCAGTTAAATTTATCTCCTAGTTTGTTTCATGACCATCCACCAACGATAGGACAGATTTGATCAAAATAAATTCTTCGTCATGTTACGCTCGGGCAAATAACCTGTAAGGTTCCGCGTTACATCCGAAAAAGATAATGGCCGCCAGTATTATTTCGACTCTCCTCTAGTATCCATAGAAGTGTTTTGATGGAACATGAGGCAATGTGAATCCAAAGGAAGACAGAAAAATTAACACAAACTTAACATTTGTTAGTAACTAATTGCTTCTCCAAGGGTATAACGATGAAAAATGTTGGTATACTGTTGGTATGTTGTTATATTCAATTATTGTTTGGTACAACTAAATTACAAATTACGTAACAATATGTTTATTACATATTATAAGTTGCGAGGTCAAAGTTTTACTAACAGGTGCTCGGTTTGGAACGAAAAATTAAAGCAATCGCGAACGATTGTAAAATTTATTATTTGTTAGTTAGGAGATTTCGTTTACTTTTTTTGACAAACGTACCTTTTACCATCGAATGCATATTTCCATTAATCTTGATTTGGTGTCACACCTATATTGTCCCATTCCGCTCGCCTTCATTGATTGGATGTAGTTATGCTGAAGGCGTCCAACCCACAATTTGCCAAAATCGAGTTTAACATGTTTTCCTATAGATAAATATGAGATTTCTATCTGCTGAAAACTTCCAAGCTCCAATTTTTTTCCAAATTTTACTTAAATTGAAGTTTAAAAACATTAACATGTAGGATAACATAGGAAACGCAACTGTTTTTATTTTATTTTTATAAATACTTAATAGAATATAAATTATCTATATAAAAACACTCATAATCACTTAATGCCGATTACGTATATTAATGGTTTTGTATCGTCATAATTATTTTCAAACGCCTTTTTCTCGGTTTCATCTTTTTGGGGTTGGATGCTTTCTGCATAATTACATTCATTGATACTTATAATACCACTATTGATATAAACAAAGGTGGAGTACGAGTGTTTTATATATATATAGTATATAAACATATAAATGGGTAATTATATATCAGAATAGTTATCTACCGTATCAAAATTTACTTTGGGAAAATGTGAAGCTTTTTCCAAAGCTATTCTATTGTTCCTTGAATCTACAAGGTTTTTTGCTGAATCGAAATCTACCTACGCAGTTATAGTTAGTAGCTAACCTATCCGGTATTTTCATTACGAATAATAAAATAACGACTATAATGAAATTAACCTTGTATTATCATCATCAGCACGCAATCTTCGTAATAAAAGTACGCGCTCCTTGATTACGCTCAATAAAGATCGTTGACCCGGGATTTTTCAGGCATTCTAATCTTCAGACGATTTGCATAAACTGCTTCCGAAATTGTAGGCGACACGCCGCGACAACACTTGTAGGAACCGTCGCGCCTCGTTCCACTTTCAGGGACGCATATTATTATGTTTTGTCTAGCTCTAGGGTGTCTGGGAGGTTGAATTAAAAGGAGGCCAGAAAAAATGTCCGTTTAAAAAACGGTCCAAAATAAGCTTAAGAAAAGCAACTCGATTTATTAAAAATGAATTGTTTGAAATCAGAATATGTTTATTTTACCACAACTTACGATAAAATGTATGTACGAGGCCTGTTCAAAAGAAAAGGTGAATTTTGAATTTTCGCGGGCTGTGTACATTCATTCGATTATCGATTTTTTTGTTGTTGTTATGTAGCATTATCAGCCATTTTGGATTAGTGGTTTGTTTATGACAACTGGAAAGGTTAGTCACGTTTTTGTGTGTTCTTCGATTTTTTACTTTTGAAAAAAGTAAAAAATCGAAGAACATGTATGAATGTGAATGAAGCAAGAAGTGCGCCAAGACATGGTGACGGTTCATTCTCTCTGCCTACCTCTGCGGAGAAACGGCGTGATGGTTGATTAATTGTGTAAGTTATATGTAAAATAAAGCGTATTATTATTAATATACTGACGGCCTCCGTGATTGAGTGGTTAGGGCGTTCGACTACGAATCCAGAGGTCGCGGGTTCAAATCGCGGGGTGCACAAATACATAGTATTTTGTTGAAAAGTTTTATTTTCCCATTTAATTAATATAAAATAATATTGACTATATTTGTGGCACGTTCCAGAGTGCAAGATACTCAAAGCATTCTCCTGATGAAATACCACCATTTAGAATCGGAACATTGCTTGAAATGGCTTTAGCCATGTTTTTTTACCAGATCTGTATAGCCAGGTACTTACCGCTTAACAAAGGTGCTCAAATCACTTTCTTAGTTTTTGTTGCATAGCTATAATCGTTGAAACTATTTAACTCTGAATCTGTTATTTAATATTATTTTTTCTTTTTCTTTTCTTTTCTTTAACAACAAGAACACACCAAAACGTGACTAACCTTTCCAGTTGTCAAAAACAAACCACTAATCCAAAATGGCTGATAATGCTAACATATGATAAACATACGTGTACCAACATAACAAAAAAAAAAATCGATAATCGAATGTACACAGCCCGCGAAAATTCAAAATTCACCTTTTCTTTTGAACAGGCTATGTACATGACAAAAAAGGTAATAAAAATTATCAATAAAGTATGTTTATTTTAGTTATTTGTATTAAATGTATGTATATGGCAGGAAAATATAGTAAAAATTATCAATAAAGTATGTATAATTTAGTTATTTGTATTACTTATAGTTTTTTTTATATATACAGAACGTAAACTCGAGGTAACATTTTTGAGTTTTTAATTTATTAAATGTTCTTTATTTCTATGCACATAATATAATAATAAAAATATCGCACACTGGGTTTTGAATCGTAGAAAGTAAAAACTTGGAATTCCGCTCACCATTTTAATACAACAACATATCAAAAATCTACAGTTGTTTTAAATTGACACCAGAAAATGTTGTTGTTTGCACTTTATACAGTTTACGCCCACTGCGATATGTTGTATTGTTTTTCGAGATGGAATCTCCCAATAGATTTTTATATTTTACTGCTTTTTCCACCGTTGTCAGTCAACAGTTTATTTGTCAGACCGAATGAGGATAATATTAATAAAAAAAGTTATTACATTTATTCTAAAACCTCTCCAGAAGTACTTTGCGGGTAATCTTTTTGTCTGAAGCGGCGAGCATTATCGAACGGAGAACTATAGTGTCATGTGCCGACTGTATAATAGGATAGTGTTCTGATGTAGACATTTTTGTTGATGATTTGTTCAATTTCAGAAAGAATGTCCTGCTATTGCTTAAAGGTGTGTAACAACGATTGGGCTAATTATATTGTGTATATTTATTGTCTCTCTTCCTTTGTTTGTATTATTTATCATTGATTGAGTTTTTGTAATTTTTTTATATTTGATGTAGCCTTTCTATTTGTAATTTATTTAACAATGTACACTAATTGGGTTTTTATAACTGGATGTTTTCACGTAAGTGAGAACATCTGTTAAAATCCAGTATAAATAAATGAAATTTGTACAGATTTGTTTGGTCTGAAATTTCTACCCCGCTTCATACTGTCATTTCTTAACCCTATCCATTATCTACAAGACGTGTCGCCTGAAAGCTAAAATTATCAATATTTGCAGGATTCCGAGGACGAGATATCCCACCTGGAATGGGAGACCGTGCGCGTGCGCTTCGTGAAGGCGGGCGTCGTGGAGCGGCTGGTGGAAGCCCTGGCCACCGACGACGGGGAGCTGGAGTCCACCTACATAAACGTGTTCCTGGCCACCTACCGCAGCTTCTGCGACCCGGGGACGGTGCTGCAGCTGCTGCTGGGCCGCTACGAGGCGCTGGTGGATGCAGATGATCCGCTGCAGCCGGCGGCCGCGGAGCTCGCCGACCAGCACAGGAGGTTTGTGATATTAACCTCTAGTGTGCCGGAGGGTCCTATAGGGCCCGGGCATTCATCATTATTTTTTCAGGAGTTTTTATCCTTTAAAACCTGTTTTTCGCATATTCAAAACATAATCACTCGTCAACAAAAATAATCAAGCCATAGAGCTATTTTGCATTTCGTTACGTTCGGTACAAGTCGAGTAATACATATTTGAAGTGTGCTTACGTCAGGACTTCTGAAAAAAAAACGATTTTCAAAGTGACTATTGTTTTTATTTACAGATTACCACATGGAATTTTATTCGGAAGGAAATATATTCAGCCACACGAAAATACAATAAAATGACAAAAAATCTCAAATTTCTCAATCAATTTTTTTTAGGGACATGAATGCAGTGAAACTAGGAATTAATATCTAATAATAGAAAATAAGATCTGTACAGCGCCTTTGAGGTGATTTTTTTTACAAAAAACGGCGCTATACAAATCATCCAAATATTATTATTATTATGAGGGAGAAAAACCAATTCTTCGAATATACGTTGCTATTCCAGAAAAAAACACTTGTGCCATTAGAATACAATTTGAAAAATACAAAGCACACTATCGAGAAGATAGCATAATTGACAAAACATCATTTTATAAAACACAAGTGAGTTATTACGAAATTACAGTTAGCAAGTCACGACGGAAGTTGTACCTTGTGGGAATCCAGTTTTCCAAAGGTTAATGTTATCCAAAACATCTCTTTTATTTTATAGACTTTTCCTCATTGTACTGGAAATTAGGGTTCCCAATAACTTGTTAACCACTTTATCTTTTACGTTTTTTAGACTTTTGGTTACCACACAAGTAATATTAGATTTGGTATCTTTTGTTTTTTGGGTTGTTGTGCGGTGCCAATAGAAGGTTTGAACCGTTTCATTTTCCAACCTATTGATCGTCATACTGGAAGTGGTAACTTCGCAGGGTCCATGTAATTCGTAACTTGGGTTTAATTCAGTGCAAATAGAAAGCTAGTAATAGTAATAATCTCTTATCCAATTTATATCTTAATATTTGATCTTCATACTGGATATAATATGTGGTATCTTCAAAGGTTAAAAGTTATCTGTATTTTGAGTGTTTATGCGGTGCAAATATAAAGTTTGTTATCTCCAGTAATCTAACTTCAATAATCTGTTGCGTTTTTTAAACTGTTGGTCATCCTGTTGTAGCAACTTAGCAAGTTCTATGTTGTTATTATTGGGTTTTTGTGCCGCTCGCTCTGTCGAGTTTTTAAACATCGCAGTGGATAATGAAGAATGGACGTGACTAATGGAAGCTGCAATCTGCCCAGAAATCTAGTCACAGTAAAAGTTTTTATCGAGAGCTCATTATATTCATTGTAATTGGATTTCTTTAAACAATCCAAAGCGTGTAAGTACGCTGAAGCAGGTGTCTTATTGTCTGAGTGGAGCGGTTAACAAATTGCCCCTGTTCCTAACCCCTGATTATATCTCTTTTACTATTTGGTGAAAATAGACCAAAGAAAACCTAATCTTATTGTACCTACTTTTGTATTTAGATTAGGTGACATTTACACTTGAAGGTCAAGGGAATCACTCTTATCTATTCGTGTTTAGACATCTAATCTTTATCTTAATATGAACACCCAAACCCAACACGAATAGGCGCGTGATATATATGAGCAAAGTATACAATGGCATTTTGTTCGTCTTGCTAACATTTAAAATAAATTAGTTGGCATTCTACCATGATTTTTTTTTGCTCTTATTCGTTATAAACTTTGTGTTGCCTTTATGTCAAACTCTTCACAAGTATGCGGTAACCTTTACGTCTGGCAACACCTTCAGTAAAGCCATCGAGTATAAGTAGAATACATTGTTATAATCCTTGTTCGAGATGGTGCCGGTAACTAGTACCTGCCTAGGCCAGGCACTTGGCTGCTTGTTCACGGTAATGTCAAACTTTTCGTACCTTCATGCTAACTGGCTTACACTCGTTTATTGACCCCTTTAGATGTTATATTGTGACCTACGTGCCTTATCAACAAAGATTTGTTTTAAAACACTGATTGAGAGCATTTAACCAATTTTTAGGCATTGTAGAATATTTAGTAGAGAGCTTTCTGATATTATAAAACAACATTATATCGACCGTTAGTTGACTAGCTTATTTATTTTTCTTTGTAATTAAATTGAATTAAATTTTATATATTATTATTTAGTTCTGCCAGTTTTAGTTTATATTTTTTGTAACAGCTGTTTCGGCGTTTACGGCCATTATAAAACTGTCAGTTACTGAATTATAAAAATAAATAAATAGATTTCTACAAATTAAAAACAAAAACTATAAATAAATAGGTTATTCCACGGCGAAAGGGACGTATTCATTTGATAAAACTTGTTGTAAAATCTTATCATTTTTTAAATATTATACATAGTTGAAATAGGTTTTAAATCGAGCAATTACACTAACGAGAAATTACTGTATTTTTGTAATATAATATATTTTTTAAATACTACTATATGGGTCGCGTTATTAAAGTTGACCTAAACAACCCAAACATATGATTGTGTGTATTGGTGCATATGAATTCACTTCAGACAGTGATGTCCTTGCCAAACGTCACTGAGAAATAGCGTTTTATCTTAGTTACACCTGCTTATTGTTTTAAACGAGAAAGGAACAACAAGTGTATACGTTCGAAAATATAATTCAGATATTTTTTTACATTTCTTGTAAAAACTTTCCGATGTGTGTTCTTTTTATTTTTATATTAAAAAATACCTTTTTTCAATTTCCCTGAAATTTTCTCTTATGCCTTCGAATAACAAGTTTGAAACATGCTGTACGCAAGCAACGCTTCTGTATGAGTACCTATTGGTTGCCATACCTATGTGCCACTAGCTGCGAGTATACTTTTTTGTAGTATTTTTTTTTGTTCTGTGTCGATCTACCTGGTCCAATTGTTCGACAGATATTCGTTTACTACAGATTTGAAACTCGTTCGGATAAGTTTATCGACCCTGATGCAAAATATGTTTTGGCGTTCCAGCAGTTAGTACCTACCTATCGCTTTCCTGTGATGATGTTTTAATAGTGTTTTCTGGAATTCTAAATAAAATTCTAAATAGCGACTTTAAATATTTATGCTGACTTTAAAAATGTTTGTTAAAATCGAGCGTGTGGGGGACATTGGCATATTTAAAGAAAAATGCGTTTATTTACATGGTATAAAATACAGGTTACTTACTGCACACAATAAAGTGAGACCTGTATGTGGCTATCCAGTTATGATTAAACATAATTATTGAAGGTGTATTTAACACTGACTAACATCATAGTTTATCATTTATCGACTGAACGTTTTCTAAAATACGTAAAATCACTTTAACAAAATACATGTAACTGACATAGACTCGCGACGGCTGACTGGCCAGGTTTGTTGTAGCGGTCAGTGAAATTTATTCTCTATAGGAGAAATCTAATTCGTTTCAGAAAACGCGTCGCCATAAGAAGTAAAATCCGTTCTAGAAGTATTCAAAATACTGTGTCGTCAGCGTATCCGGTTTCTTTGTGTCACAGTTATATTCTGTATGTCGCCCAATGCCGGCTAAAACCAATAACACAGCCTCTTTCCATTATTTGACCATAAGATAACATTCAGGCATAATTGGTTTCACGCGGCTTTTATTATTTGTATTAGCTGTGTCGTAAAATTCGCATTATGGTTATTGACTACCAAAAAGAAATCGCTTCTTACAATAATAAAATATTATCTGGTTGCATATTATTATTTTTCAATTTGGGCCTGTTGACAGTGATTAATGTGAACGCACTCACAGATATATTAATTTTAAACATAGTCTGATACTATCAGTAATAATAGACAAACACATCATTGTTGATAAAGAAAAAAGCATATCTTCGCCGGAAAGGCAAGAGGGCTGAAGCGCCATTTCGGGAAGTTTACACCAGCGCCCTTTAAAGTTTTACAGTAAAATTCATGAGTCTTCAGTACCTGGCTGGATTTTGAAAAAAAAGTTACCTCAGGTAACTCGATGTTCTCACTGAGTTACCCGTAGAGACAAAAAGCTAAAAAAGTCCCAAACTTGTGTCGCTTGAGTCAAGCCTTCTCCCAAATGGTAAATATATTTTAGATGGCTGAAGGGCCACAAGTCTTCAAAACCAAACGAAAGTCGGAGCATTCGATTCAGAAAAAAGGACTAATCAAAATTGCATATTTAACTCATGTTTGACCAAAGTGTCGCTTAAGACCGTTTACCTTTCCAGCGACGGTGTAACTACTATCTACTAAAATTCAGATAAAAAAAAACACTTCCTGTTACGACTAACAAGTTTGGTAACACATTTATCAATTATACGATATTTCAAAACCTTTATGAACGAACGAGCCATCCATATTTGAAATTTAGCCTTTGATTAATTGATTTGATTGGAAGATACTTTCAGTATCGCTTTTGTGAGAGAAAGCTAGGTATTAGTCAAACATCCTCTTCCTTGTACCCTGTCCTTCCAATTTCTTACGCCTCATACCATGACCATCTTCCAATTTGTGGATAGGACTCCAGGCTGACTACAATAACTGTTTCTGGACAGTTTAACAGCTGTGCGATATTCATATTACTAAAATCTTTATTTCAAACGCAAACCGTTAAATCTGACGTCATCAAAACGTTACTGATATTATCATAATGGACATACACCCTCGTTCTTGACCGGAAATGCCTTATGTTAGTTAAATTAAACCATATATGCTTTAATACAATTAATAATATACGTTGGAACTTGCATTCTTATAAGCCATGTGAAAAAAGTACCTACCCTTGCTTCCTGCGCTTCAGAGTCGTTTTCGCTAAAGTAGTTTGTATGATTTTTCTTGCTGGTAATTTATTTCTGAGTTGTGTAAAAAATAAGTGTCAGTGATATTCATTGACTCAGGAAAACCTATGAACCATTAACCTATTTTTATTTAATTAAAATACTGACACGTAGTAATAAAATAAACATTTTAACTGTTCAGTATGTACTTATATAATCTTTGTGAATGTTCATATTTCATAATCAAAAAAGTATCTCACCATATATCTGTTTTATAGTTCTTCTTACTGTGAAAGTTAAAAAAATTAAAATAAATAGTTTCATTATGTTGGGCATAAGAAAGTTTTTAAGAAATTCATTGATGCTGTACGTGTATTTTATTTATAATGATTTGTGTCTCTTTTTGACTATCTATGTTATTGTAATATCATCTTTTTTATAATTATTTTTAGTGAAAACACTCTTAAAATCGAAATCTTGTTTTACTCGCGTAACTTCTCGGATTCCGAAGAGCGACTGCTATCACTTTACAACGATGATTTTATTGTTATTATGCTTTTAGAAAAGTAACACAATGGACACTTATTTAGTACTTCGAACTAGGCAGGAGTTTACTAGAGAATGGAACGGAATTTTATTTTACTACAGGTAATTACAATTGTTTTAGTTTGCGATTTCTCGTAATACCTGTTGGTTTTTTAGTGGGTAGATGTGCCTACTGCCTTTAGCCATTATTTAACCCTCTTTGAAATTAGCATGTCGGTTACACGTAGCATTACGTCACGGCTGGGCAGGAAAGGGGAAACGTACGCCATGTCAGAAGCAGTGACGTTGAACCACATATTACTACGTCGTGTACTGTATCTACGATACCTAGATACAAAGAAATTACTGCTCAGTTATATCAAATTCCGTTACAGTGTCGATGTTTTTAGCAGAACGAACCCCTTTAATGCAAAAAATAATAAAATAATCTTATAACGAAATGACTTTATTCCTTCACACCAATATTTTGGTTTGAAGCATCATTAACGAGGCACTCGGCCTTTCTATCGCTTTACCAGTGTGTTTGATGTGTTTTCACTCCCGGAATAGGTCGGTACAAAACGCTTACGTTTTTATCGTTGATTTTCCGATCAGACGAAAGTTGGAATGCAAATATTATATAATTGAATGTTTGTTTTTCTTTTAAACGTAAATAACATCAAATAACATCCGCTGATTAAAGAAGAAATTTGTATGCCTAATACGAACTTGACTATTTCTCTGCATGTAACTAATTTAAGCCTGTAGATTTTTTAGTAGCTATCTTGGAAAAAACAGCTCCATAAAATCGCTTGTAAAACTTCCATGTCCACTGTCTTATTCCATACACAGTGAGGATGAAGAACACTGCAGGATTTCGGCGTTACAAATGCTTGTTGTTTGCCGATTAAATCAAAACTGTTAACAAGCGCCTGCGTCTACTACTCAACACGGCAAGTTGTCTCCGAGATTTGTTGATAAACCAATACAATATGTCTACATTTCTTGATTGAATTCCTTACTTTCTCCTTTCTAGTTATGTTCCATAACCGTAAAAACGTTGGTACGAATACGAAGTTGAACACTGTGTTTTAATTGTTTGTTATTTTTCCACAGTATTTTTGAAATTATGTATTTATCCATCACTTTAGTTGAAATAAATTAACGAAAACTGACTATTTTTATGGTCCCCGAGAGATATAGGTATGTCTGAAGAAAAAATAACAGCTGTCGACCAAAGAAAAACATATATTAAAGAACGTGCCTTTAACATAAAATCATTTTTAAAATGTCTTCAGTTTCAATTTAATAATATGGGCATTATATACATTCTATAAAGCCATCAGTTATCAAAAAATATTACAGCACAAGAGTCTCAACGGTCCGGATTCAGTTACACTATGGCATCCCCCAATTGTGCTTATTAACCGCCCCACCACGGAGCTCATCGCAGTTTTGAAATTATAAAATTAAGGAATATATTATTTGAAATCAATTCAGTGTTTGTAAATCCCTTTTTTATAGATAGTATTTGTTACTTCTGATTTTTGGTACTTGCGGGCCGTGTTATTGTAATCAGACATAATGTTTGCCAATAAACTAAAAACAATCCGCCTACATTTAATGTGAAATTTCACCCGTTTTGTTAAATACCTACCCGATAATTTGTTGGATAACTATTAAAAAAAAAAATATATTATTTTAATATTTTTATTTATGTACGCCTGACTAGCCCTTGGCTTGATGTTATTAATCTCCTAGTATGATATAAACACGTACCAATTTTAAAAAAAACTGCCCACTGCCCATGGTGGAGCAAAGTTAAAAAGTATTTTAATCACAATATTATAATAGAATTCCTTCATAAATTAACAGCGCAACAAATAGAAATAAAAATATATTTTCTTGTATGGGTGGTATGTTATCAATTCTGGCGACATTGGACATTGAAAGTTCTTTGTTTTTTTATTTTTTTATTTAAAAAATAAATAAATTGTGCGTTGTTTTATAGGTTACTGGAATGCAAGTTTGATAGTAATTAGAAATAATTATCCATTCAGCTAGAAAAGCGATATAATGGAAAAAAACGTTTTTTTCAAATTTTATTTTTAAGTTTACGTCGATCAAATATTATGAAATAGTTTTGTTTTACAACACCTACGCTACGAAATATCAATTATCAACTATAAATAATTTCCTTTGTTAATGTTTTAAGAAAATTATCAAATTAAAAGGCATATTTTCAAATCCCTACCAAACTAATAAAGTAGGTACCTACCTTCAATGTATTTTAGCACACATAATTCTATATTTGAAATGAGTACATTAAATCAACTAATATTTTTCAAGTTACATCTCGTGATTTTTCACGGGTAACACTAGAAATATCATATTTCAATTATCTCTACCTAATAATATATTATATTATGGTGTTATTTTATTTCTCTGTGCATTTGAAAGATTGTAAATTATGGCCAGGGAATTTAAACCAGCACGCATATTTCAAATTTCAAACAAAATTTATCGTCTGTTAAAATTAATATTTTGTCCATGGATTGGATTATTCATGTTTTATTTTAAAAGTTTCTGAAAGCTCGACTCACATGATATGTGTTGGTGAATGTTATAATATTGAAGGACGCATTAGATACAGTTTTGATGGCCTTTGAATTTTGTTTAGATTTATTAAAAATATGTGTAAATGACTAGGACATTTTCGTGATTTCTTTTGTATGCCATTGATTTTATATGTGTAAAGTTGTAAATATAAATATGAAATGTTGAAAAGCCCACGTTTCGGCTCTCGGGTGAGGGTTGGGAGTATTATAAGGGTTAATTACCCACCGACGGAATATAAGACAGGTATTCGATAAATATCCGCAACCTAAATCGCAAGTCATCCACTATACTCGTACGGAACGTAATTATTTTTGCATCTATATTTTGTGATAGTTTTCTTTCTACATTTACTTACTTACTCGTATGTTCTTTCATTACTCTGCAAATATAATCAATCGCGTGGAATAACCAATAAAAGATTAACGGTATTACGATAAAACGTAGTTCGTGTATTATCTGTTAACAGGTATTACGTCCGTAACTCTTTGACACGGAGCAATCGGGTACATACGCAATGCTTTGAGGTGAAGTGAGGTTAATTATAAATTCATTGTTCATTATAACGATCGAAAGTATATAAAATCATTATTTAGGGAGGGTGGGATATTCGTACACAGCGGTGTCATCCAATTTTCGTAACAATGAGCTTCCAATACTTTTTCCCATACGTGCCTACTTTACTTACAAACATATTATTCATCCAAGGAAATAGTGAGACATCTATGCAGTTTCATCATAACAATTTCAATTTTAGCTAATTTTGTTTTCTTTCGGTGATAATACATATATATTGTATTGTATAATTTTTAAACTCTTTCCACTTTCTGTGTCAACTGTGTTAAAGTGCATAAATGAGGAGGGATAGTAAATAAACATTAGAAATCAGAGATAGTCGATTTCAGAATTGGGTGTACCTGCGGTTCCAGTTACCGGTGACTGGCGAGGAACCGGCTATTTATCCAGTTCTTTTCGGAACCGGTTCCTGGTGTTAATTGATTAAAAAAAAAATCAATGAAAAGTACTAGCAAATCGACAAAACTTCCGGTTCCTCGCCAAAACACGAAAAGAACGGACAAAGGATATTTTTATTTGCGAAAATTTGGAACCGGTTCCTCGGAGACGGTTCGTATCGACGGTTCCAGTGACCGGCTAGGAACCGGTTCCTTTTAACCGGGACAGGAATATCGACCATCTCTATTAGGAATGTAGAATTCTACTGAGACCAAATAACAAGTTACCACTAAATTTATATATTTTATATTTTCTCCAAAATATTCCATTATCAATATTTTACAAAAAAAGCACAAAAGTTGCGATTGTTTATCATGAAACAACTCAAACATAAATAAAGGGTTTCCGGAAACCTTTGGAAAGCATCTGGTTGACAACATAGCCGCTTATACCAAAGATCCCGCATGATGCGCTACTCGAGCTAACACAGGCAGGTACCGGGAACCCTCGCGTGTGTGAATATTTGCATCCGCACAAAGGAATATGATTAGTCAACGCGCCACTCGACCACGTAGTCCTTTGTCTCGAAGTGGGTCTGGGCAGGGTACGAACCCTCGCCAGCAGTGTAGGCTACCGGCGATAGCTCCATCGCAACCTCTCCCTCTTCTAATGAAAGATCCATGAAGTAGAAAGAGAGATTGTAAAGGCGCTCTCGGTGGCAGGAGCGTAGTGAAGTAGTCATCGCCACCTTGGCGAGCGGAGGGCCCTCGAGCGAGACGCGCTTCCATTGTTGGCTCGTCACTGCTGTCTAGCGCCCGGGGCCCGGGGTCTGAGGCCCGAGGACTGAAGGCTCTCGTCTCGTGACAGGGGCAGAGTGCCCGCTACCCTTTAATACGTCATTATTTTATGTTTGCTAGGTTATTATCATTGATGTAATGTTTGCCCCGTCATTTGTGACATAAATTTGACTCCAATTCGAGAGCTTGCGGGCTAGATTAGGTTTGTGGGAGAAACTGTCGAGGATTTTGCAATTCCAAAGAAAATTGAGATCTTAGTTTGCTTTATTGAACGGTTATATGGCACCGATAGGTCCGTATACGTATATAATGTACAGTATAAAGTATATTTGCGGCACGTTACAGAGTGGTAGATACTCTAAGTATCGCCCTGGTGAAAGACCATCAATCAGAATCAAAACTTTGCTTGATTGAAATGGCTTTAATCGTGTTTCTGACTAGATCTGAATAGCCAGGTACTTAGCAACCTTCATCTTCCCCATCTCCTTCCCCTCCTCACTACCTTCAGCCTCACAACATACCTTAATTGGGGATGCCATAGTCTCACTGGCTCTCAGACGGTTGGGAGCAGTTGGGACTCTTGTGCGGTACTTACTATATAAAAAAAGGTTGGTACTTCATTTGAGGGGTTCAGCAAAAACTCCAACGGTGAGCCCTGGCGTCGTGAAATTTTTTCAGCTTTTTGGAATTTCTACGTCGACGCATCTGTTTTCAGTTCGCAGTGTCATTTCTACTACGAGCGATGGATCTTTGCTATACTTATTTCAAGTGTCAAAAAATAATACTAGAAACCATATATTTTATTCCTAACCTTCCCATTGCTAAATAAGAAAACGATTTATATTGTTGAAATTTAGGACTTGCTACTAAATTTAGAACAAGTTGATAGCAAAAAAACCTAGAAGTTTTGTAATTTTGTTCAGACCCGCCACGCAATTCGTCGCATTGGTCTAGATAATACGGGCTTATTGTCACGAAGAAACTCGCACAGTCTAGGGCTAGACAGACACAATCAGTCAGTAGATAGAAAATAAGACACAAAGAAAGCCCACGAAAATGTGTAGGTCATGAAATTGCGTCTGGAAGAAAGAAGTGCGTATTTGGCGATTTCGTCGCGGAATCATATTATATTACGTCGCCTACTCGTGTATTATATCCTTAGCACAACTTGGCCGAGAGAACTCGTGATATAAGTAAAAACAATTTTTAATAATTGTGCCCAGGAAATTTATGTCTTAAACTTGTAGTGTAAAGGCTCACCCATTCGTGCCACTTGTGCAGTTTAACCCATGTCAAGAACCATTCATACAAATGTCCTTTTGTATTTCTTAATTGCTTCTTTTAATGTATTTCTGTCTCTTAAATTGTATTGTAAGGGTAGATTTCTAAAATCCTTTTGAACGTGCATTATTCCATAGACCACATGTTGGACTATGACCTTTAAGTTGACCATTTGATACGACTCTGTTCTGCCCTCAACCCATTTCATCTCAGCATTCCTATTCAGATCGCACTGCCGTGCGGTACTTAAATATATTCAGGTAAAGGTTTAATTATTATACTTTATAAATTCTTCCAATAAAAAATATGCAAGTAAAGTGATTATATTTTATTCTACATTCGCGCGCCTTACCCAAGGAGCATCTCTCGAGTTCGTCAGCGAACATTACAGAAGTAACAATATATGGAGAGAGAGCTAATTCTTTTTACCCGACCTATACAAATTTGGGATAAATCACTTTCTCCGGGTTTTTACGTCGTACACCATGAGGAAGAAAGAGACAACAAAATCTCCCAAATTATCACACCGAATTAAAGTATTGTTAGAATGTTCTTCGTGTCCCGCGTCTGCGTTGACTCCGCCCACACGTTTTGATACGCGAAATAAATTAACATAACTCAACGGTTTATTAGGTAAGATGCAATATTTTTGTTTAAAACAATACTGTGAAAAAGTGGTTTTACGAATAAACAAAAACATTATGTCGACATGTGCAATTAATGGATGTATAAATACCCTAGCCCTATTCCTAGCCACGCCCAGGTTTAGTCCGGCAAACCTCATAAAAACTGACTACCGCAGCTCTCTCTCTCTTGTATATTATTGCTCTGAGGTCTTAACAATAGTATAGAGCATTGATGCACAACCTTTTTACCAGAAGGGCCGCATTACCTTTTTGCAAACTTTTGCAGTCTCAACGAGTGTGGTGTATACATTTAATTGGACGTAGTTATGCAGAAAGCAACCAACCCCAAAAAGATGAAACTGGATAATTAAGCATTAATATGCGTAATCGGCATTTGCATTTTTTTCTTTATGAGTATTATTATGAATAGGTAATTTATAACATATCAATGTGTTAATTGAAAAAAAAATGTATTTCTTATGTTATCCTACATTTTATAATGTTTTTAAACATCAATTTAAGTTAAACATGTACAACGTGCGTTAGTAAAAAAAAAGTATTTGTCAAAAATCTATTGCATAATGTTTTCAGCAGATATAAATCTCGTCGTTTATCTATAGGAAAACATGTAAAACTAGATTTTGGCAAATTGTGGGTTGGACGCTTTCTGCATAACTACGTCCAATTTGCCATAGATTTGATGAGAAATATAAAAATAGGCACTACCACCACCACTTCAGAATTCATTTAGGACACGAGGTATGCCATAACAGGAAATCGTCAGTTATGTCACGTGGAACATTTTTGTTTTTGTTTTTCCAATTAGACTCGCGAAATGGGCTCGCGGGTTGTGAACTACTGGTATACAAGTATATATGGTGATCATGAAACACATGTAATAACTTGCGAGGTTGAATTTTGGGCGCCTGAGCGGTTGACATTTCATCAACAATGGATTTTTACCTTAATCTCTTCCATGTTTATGTTTTATTACAAACAGATGTTGCAACATTTTAACTGACCTTATATAAATTTAAACGCCAGGTATTACAAATCAACACGCTTGACTTCGCGGTCGGTCGCCACTGTTGTGGATATCAGTGCAAAATAAAACCTTGGGCCTAGACTTTATTTGGAACAATGAATTTTCATCTGCATTTTCTAATTTAATAGGAGTCAATAATACAATTCTAATGAAAACATTTAAGTGCTGAATTTACGGTAAGCAATCATGAATTAATTTTTAATGTTTAAATATGGGTGGTCAAATTATTTTCCGCGAAGCTAGCAACACAACTTCAACTGGCGGCAATACTGGAATTATCGGAACTTTTTATAAGTCCATGTATGTCAAATCTTTCGTGCAACACTTTCAATAGGTTTTCCCATTTGTATTGAATAAAAAAATAAAACGATTAGGTTTGAAGAAACTCAAATGCAGATATTTTGACAGCCGAATAACAAAAAATATGGCGTCTTTAGTTCCCCTACGGCTGTGTCAAGCGCCGGTTGCAGAACGGAGGAACTAACGAACAAACTATTTTTAAAACTCCAAGTCTCCACAAAATCTACACTAGCGACAACACTGACAACAAAGTTAAGTGTGTCGAGCTGTACCTATGTTCCCTATTATGACTTCTAAATGTTCGAATTTTTAACAGTTCGTTACTTGATTTAACATGTTACGCACATCATGTTTTGTTATGTACAACGTAATTACATTCTTTAATTTGCTGTCACACGCGAGGTTAGCGAGTCAATACGTAATTAATTTGATTATTATGATTCCTTTTTTTTATGTACGAGGGGGGACCCACAAGTAATTTGAATTTATTCATTAAAAAATTTGTATTTATCTTTACATGCTCATACTTCGGTCACGTTTAAAGTTACCTTCGTTCGATGCAATGCACTTATCGAGATTTTTTTTCATTGTTCAAAACAGTGTTTGATGCCGATGCCCTTAGTTGTTTATCCCGATTTTCGATTCACTTCTTCCACATCGGTGAAACGTTTCCCTTTGGTGACTTTTTTCATCCGGAAGAGTAAAACATGATCGCACGGGTCGATATCAAATGAATAGAGGTATTTATAGTTTTTGTGTTTAATTTGTAGAACTCCATACTAATTTTTATATAATTCAATTGAATTAAATTTAATATTATTATTATTGAGTTCTGCTATTTTAAGTTTTTTATTTTAGATTTTAGTGACAGCTGTTTCGGCGTTTAAGGCCATTGTCAAACTGTCTGAATAGAGGTAGTTCGGAGCTCGGCCAAAAGCTCAAAACACACAGCGGGCTAGTTGGTGCATTGTAATAGTGGAAGAACAACTCACCTGTTTACTACAACTCGGAGAATAACTTCCATAAATATTGAAGCAATCTTCTCACATCTTTAAATAAAATCAACTTACAGGAACTCCACGACATGCCAATAAGCTTTCACCATAATTACAAGTTCATCAATGGTCCGACGGCGGTTTCTGTTGATTTTTTCCCACATTTTATTAAGATAGACTGGTCAAAAAACCTCCAGAACAAGGTTGATTGTCATAGCTTTGTCCAGTTTCCGCGCGGCTAACATTCGAGGCAGTTCTCAACCAACAAATACATATTTTAGCAATTAAAAGAGCTAAATAAAGTGTGTGAAGTCGCGTGTGACTATAATCATATTATATCCGGCCCTTTCCGTTAATGTTCAACTATTGCTTGGTACTTGTTCGTACTTCCCGCGCGAAGTTTGGACAGAGCCAATGAACATCTCGCTTCGTTCAAAACGGAAAACCGTATATTCTTCGATGCTGTCTGTATCATTACAACCGTTTTTACCCCAACGGGAAGCGAACTAATGCTGCCGCGCGACAGTCGAAATTCTCGTGATTTTTTTAAAGGAGTCTTACTTAATACTGAAGTCGAACGCAGGCTCTCATAGCAACGTCTCTCACGACCCCATGCTGATGAAGGAGGGTTTATAGAACTCTTCCTTGTTAGGTGTAAGTTTGTGCTAGAAAGAGCCTGCCCGTCCAAAAGAGAATTTCGCTAAATCTTGAGTCCCGTACAGAAGAGGAAAATGATTAATAGTTACTGTGAAATAAAATTACGTATCCATTACCAAAATAACGAATTGAAATAAAATACCAAAAAAAAAGTATATTTTCAAATTCAATCATAAATAATATTATTATTTGAATCTGAAACGCACCTGAAGCTTTTCTCCTATTTTATTTATTGGGAGAAACCTGAAGAATTGTGTTACGTTTGGTTACGTATTAATGTAATTTGGTTAAAATTTTATTTTAATTCATTGAAACCAAAAAACCTGTTCTAGAGCTTCGTGCCTTTGTTATTAGAAGAACACTTTATTGTCACATGTTAATTGCATCGCGTGGGATTCCATTATTTACGAAAATAACGACAATCTTTTGAATGTAATAATAAATTATGGTAATACGAAAATAATGAATTTTCATAATTACGAAGGTCATTAAGCGCCCCATTGTATTGATAAAAACCTGTCTACATTTATTTTTATACAACGATTTAATATGTATTTCAAAAAGCGTCTGAATGTGGTGGGATTGTTACTTCAATGCGTAAGTGTTTTTTTTTAATTATATATTTTTTCCTAGAAAGCAATAACTTTCTAGTTTGACATTATATTGATGACTTGGGCGCTTAGAGTACATGCATTGTATCTTCACTTTTTGGCAATGAGTAGCGAGCACTATTAAGGCTCAGCAACCAATAATGTCACTAACGTCACTTTGTAGCATTCTAATATAAGCAATACTGCACATAATTTATCTGTGAATTCTACATGGGCAGTTAGTAAAATGTCTAAGGTTTCCAGTGAAAAAAATTTAAACTGTTATCTTTTGAATTCTACGAAAAACTTACTAAAATATCAGTTAAACTTGCCGTTTGAAAACCAGTAGAAGGAATTTTTTGAACGTTTGACCTAAAGCTCCAGAATGCCTTTCATATAGAATTTTTTTTTAAAAATACAGTAAAACAATTTTATTCACCGGAAACCTTAGGCATTTTGTTAACTATCCGTATATAATTTACAGATAATTCATTTGTAGTATTGCTTGTATTAGAACCTTTAAGGAGGACCCCTTTTTGTGTTAAAATGTAACATTCCTAAAAACAGAATTCCACGTATATTTACATATTTCAATACGTTAAAATCATTTTTTTCGAGAGATTCAATCTTTGAACATTAGCTATCAAAATATTTGTTTGCGAATATATAACACAATATATGTACTCTAAGCCATCGATATATGAAATAAAACACCAACATTTCAATATATTGGTAGTTTTGTAGAAAGTGGTTATTTTGTTTTCAAATGTTTTCATATTTTTCGATTATTATTATTTATGTGAACAAAATCAATATTTTTTTATTATTTATCTTGTTAAATACAAAATATAAGTGATTGCGCCATGTCTGTCTCACTAGGAAATTCCTGTGTCGAGACAGGCGCTATGAAATGTTATAATGATAAATATTTAAGAAGACTTAAACGAGAAATAAAGCAAGTTACATCATACGCAAATAAAAATAAAGAGTAATATATTAAAAAATAGGATCGTATACTCGTATGTCTAAAGATAAAGACACATTATGTCAATAATTTATATTATACGATGTCATTGAACAAAACCTACTAGAAATCTGTTCCGTCGTGTTTTTCCGTTCAGGGTTGAAGCATTTCTAAATTTGTTTTCAAATTATTGTAAAGGGCCATTTAGCTTCCCCTTTGCGCCAGCGCCAACACAGCGGATACTTTAAGTCATATTCAGGAGCGGCAGTTCTCCCGAGCACTCTCCAAAATGTCAACATTTTTCCTTCATAAGTGCTTTCGGCACGTTTTCAAAGAAATGTGATAACATAAAGAAAAGCACTGGAAATACGGTTATTGATTGCTTACTCTTTGCTCTGATTTCATAGCTTTTTATGGTTTTTCTTTCGAAGCTTGAGAACCAAGTCAATGCAATGAAATTACTTAAAACTGTCATTTAAAGATATCAATAAAAATCATAGGATGTAATTTGACTTGCCAAAAAAAAAATCGTTTCCTTGATCCACTCACCACTTTGACGGCCTCCGCGGTCGAGTGGTAAGACGCTCGACTACAAATCCAGAGGTCGCGGGTTCAGTTCGGCGTGCGTAAATAACTTTTATTTAATTACTATGTGTCGTAACACATTTAATTCTTATAAAATAATATATAGTTTGTTTGTGGTAGATACTCAAGTATCGCCCTGGTGAAAGACCACCATTCAGAATCAAAACGTTGCTTGAAATGGCTTTAGCCGTGTTTGGTGACCAGATTTGAATAGCCAGGTACTTCCCAACCTTCCTCTTCCCCATATCCTTCTCCTCACCTCTATCTTCAACCTCACAACATACCCCAATTGAGGATGCCACTGGCTCTAGATGATTGGTATCAGTTGGGACTCTTGTGTGGTATTCAATATAAAAAAACCCATTTCAAATATAGATTTTTTTGTCTGCTAAAATATATTTACATACACAGGTACTTACTTATTAGGCTAATTTTCTATTTTTTAAAAATTTTTCTAGTTTGCTAATTTTCTCAACACATACATCGTTTCTAATTTTGAAAATTTCTCACTCGTATTAATGAAATTATTGAGGAAATTGTGTTGTTTTATATTTACTTTGAAAGATATAACAATATAAATATATTTACTAAGGAAAAACAGATAATATGTACCTCCACCAAGAGCAATGAACTATGAAGAACGATGTTTTATATCATTTATGCTACTCACTTAAAATTGAATTAAATGCTTTATCAACAAAATATTAACATAGTGCCAACATTAAATGTGGTAAAATCATTACCTACAGATGTCAACGTACATATTTTAATGTCCTTTATTTTTCAGTATTTGATATCAAATACACTACAGTTTCTAATTTCTCCACGGGAAATCTCTCGGATTTACCATTCTTTATTCCGCCCAAGGAAAAAAAAATGAAGCATAATGAAAACAAGATGAATTGTAAATATTTGTCTGTCAACATGGCGGAAGTCGGAGCAATTTCCGGATTAGTAAATTTGGGCTCGTTGTAAAAAAATGATTTCTGATTATCTTTATTTTACTCTGACCTGAAATCACATTCTGCCATAAATATTTTAGTATTAAGGGTTACCACTCAAAAATGACACTAAACGTTACTTTTTAGCATTCTAATACAAGCAATCCTACAAATGATGTATCTGAAAATTTGCTATGGGTAGTTAGAAAAATTAAGTTTCCACACTTTCTAGAAAATGTTCGACCAATTTTGATGACAGTGTCTAGTCTAGCTTGTTGCAATTAAATTGCGTGCGGCTCTGTATTGATTCGGTTTAAGGCAACATTTATCGGACCAATTTATCTGACGTCATTTGGTTTCTCTTTTATTTTAGTTTTTGTATCACAACTGGCGTATTGAAGATATCCACGCACGATTCCCTAATCAATTGATCAACCTTCCGATATGTCATTGAAGAAGATTTTCAGGGTTTTCTATGTCGATCAAGAATAACATCTTTCCAGAGTGAAATTTACTCTCAGAATCACCCTGGTGAGTGAGGTGAGACCAATCTTCATATATAATTTAAATTTTGCTTGCGGTGGATTTAACTGAGTTCAGTGAATAGATCCGAATAGCCAGATACTTCCCAACATTCCTATGCCTCTTCTCCTTGCGTTCGCCCGACTTCCCGAAGTCTAACAACATTCTCCGAAAAATTGTGTTGCTTTAGTTTAGCTGATCCCGGTAGATAAGGTGATCACATTAAAAAAGAGTGATAATAATCGATTTAAACCATGTGTAAGCACTGGTTCACATATAAATACAAATGTATTATTTATAGAACCTGCAATAATTGTCGGTGTTATTTTTTTGGAAAAGGTGTGTTATTTTTGGAGAAAAGCGGTGTTGTTTTTCAACAAAAGGGAGATTGTTTTTTCTTGCTGGTTAATGTAGGAAAAACGAGGTCAGAAGTCAATCATGTTATACTGAGTATTAAAAAATATATTTCACAGCAATTCAAAGGCTCTTTTGAAGAGACAATATCCAGTGGTTGGTGCCTCTGTGCAGGTAGGTACTTAATTTAAAAAATCTTTATAAATTTAAACACCAACTCTGGGATATGTTAAAAGTAGTGGGGATTAAAAATATGTCCAGCGTCATATTATACAAAACGATTTGTATTTTTTTTTGCATAATATGACAATGTAAAAAATGGCAAAATTCGCACTGTTCGTGTGAAGATGGCGAAATTCGCGTTACCGCAAATACGAAAATTGGAGTCCTATAATTATTTATAGTCTTTGTGTGTCCTCTTTGTCGTCTCTCAAAATTTTCAATCGTCAACTTAACATACATTTATTTAATTCACACAAACAAAGAACATTACGAATTCAAAGGGCTTTTCACACAATTAAGTACCCGGCCCTCTCAAAGCAATAATACATGTCGCATTATGATAGGTAAGTGGACGAATTTAGGCCGAATGTATTACAGGGTTTTCGTCAGTCAGATAAACATGTACTATTTATATTATTTTTCCCACACTCCTTCATAGTGAGATCACTTGTCCACTGCATTGTTTGTCCGCGAGCCAGTGGCGGACTAAGGGCCGGGCGCGGAAGCGCTACGCGCGAGTGATATCAAGAGGTAGTAAAAAAGGGACACTCCTTTACCCACTACCATATAGGTATTTAAAATAATAAAGAATGGGAAGTAAGTTTTCTTTTAAACGACACGTTTATCCAAAATAAGGTTACAACGGAGTTCGCAGCAACCGGAACCTTATAATTATTATAAATGGTTTATTTCAGCGGAACAGAGCGGTGGGTGCAATACTCTACCTGGCATATAAATAATACATGAGTTAAATAAAAACATATTAAAAAGAATATTATAATTATAGTAATCAGCGATTTGCCAATCGTTATGCAAGTTGCTGGTTCACTGATTAAATAATAAATTATCGAAGGAAGCAAACACTTTGTAGCTTGACATTATAATTTAAATAAAAAATAATTTTGTTTTAAGCCACTTTATTTATACACATATAACAATTCGACCGGTTTCGGTTAGACTTAACCTTCATCGGGAACGTATAAGTATAAACTTATACGTTCATAATTCATATTTCATTTCATAATTCATATTCATATTCACATAAGTTTATACTTATACGTTCCTGATGAAGGTTAAGTCTAACCGAAACCGGTCGAATTGTTATATGTGTATAAATAAAGTGGCTTAAAACAAAATTATTTTTTATTTAGATTAAATAATAATTTGCACCGGTGCCGAAAGGATCAATAACGCTAGTTTCTCGGAGTATCTTCTATTGAAATACCGGTAGAACAAGGACATCATTTCCACCCGCGGTCTGCGGTCCGGAAACTGCGATTCGTTTAAGAAAGAAGAATCTATTAAGTTTCTGCACTAAGTCAAGTGTTTTTTACAGGTATTTTGGGACTTCAGACAAAGTTTTGGCTGCAACTCAACAGTGAGGCGCACTTGCGATTTTTACAGGGTCAGCAGTGTGTGCTATTAGTTCCATTATAGCCGCTCCCTCTTTCCGATAAACGACGCATGTAACAGAAGGGGAGGTTACAGCGGAGCTTTCAGCAGCAGGATCATAGTGATGTGTTGAGATGATGATCTAGTGAGGAGAACTCAGCCACATTGATTTAATGTACATTCTTACAATGTTGTGTTGTTATTGTCAATGTAATAAATAAGTTAAAATAAAGCAACGACTAATCATTTTTTCAGTTCATTGGCACAGCGAAGACACCAATACCTATAACTTTATAGAATTATCTCTCCTGAAAGTAATACATTATACAAGGTGTCCGGAGGCAAAGTGCAGTAATTTCGGGAGGAGAATTCTATATGATAGTACCTACAAGTAAAAAAATCAATAACTGTTTTCTAAATTCCATTGTTTGAAGGTAGAAATGTTTGATTATGCTTATGGAAAAATATATTTTTGAAAACAATAGATTTTTTTTTTAATAATATTTTTAAAAAAAATTGAGGTCGATTAAAATGACACTTTCTAATAAGGTTCCAATGGCCGAATTGGTTAAGGCGTTACTCCCGGATGGAGTGGAGGATCCGAGTTCTAGTCTCGGTTGTGACCATTGTCTTTTTATTTTCTGTTTCATATTTGTGTTTTAGATTATTGATATTATTTAAATATTAAAAAACAAGCATTAATGCTTTACAGTTATTTCCAATTTCAAAATAGTAGAATTTTGTATTGTCTCCACCTATCTACTGGTACTACTTGGTTCGCCCCTGTCATTGTTCCTCACAAATTCGTTATTATTCTAACTATTCATCGTGGCAAAGTAATGAGGCTTATATTACAAGCTGCAGATTGAACCTGCAGATGGAGATAGTCAGCTGTTGTCAAGTTCCCACGCGGGGGAATGACAATGCCAAGCATACTCATTATACAACGTTATTGGATGCAGCAGAATTATGCTCTTCGTATAAAGTTGGAACCCTTATTTCCGAGCTAGTCTGCAGTTATAGGTAGCGCAATTAAAGTTGGTCCAAACAACACACACACACATGATTGTGTGTATTGGTGCATGTTTATACATTATCCACAGTGATGTTCTTGCCTAACGTCACTGAGAAACAGTATTGCTTACGTCTACTTATTATTGTTAGCGAGAAACGAACAACAAATTAAAACTTTGATTGTATTTGATTACATATTCGTTTTTACTACATTAAGTTTTAGTTTGATTTTTTTATAATATAAAATATAAACTCTCTTTAATTTTCACAGTTGTTTTCTTTTTTATACTCGTGAAACGATTCAGTTTGAAATGTTAGGTGGCGTCAAGAGATTTTGCATCAGATGACGTCACACAGTTGTCAATCTCGTCTTTGATGGCATTCCGGGCGGTTATCTATGACGCCAGAGCGTTTAGATTTGTTATTAACTGTGTAAATTAGATTTTTCTGGATGCATTTCTTGTGCATTCTTAACGGTTTATCCCACAAATCTAAAACCTTTCACAGTCCGCGACATCTGAAAAAAAATATATAATGCAGTTTTCGTTTATTCAATTTAATTTCAATGTGAAAAGCTTAGTATTTTGTACGATGGTTATACGAGTATAAGCATAGCTTAAACTATTTTCTTGCTTTACATTTGCAGCGCCCTAACCGTGATATTAAAAAAAACCGCTACATAAATTAGCGATGAATTATTATTTGTTCTGTCGGTATCTTTGAATACTACATATTATTTAAATAAATATTGTAATAAAAAAGATTGTATCTGTTTCATCATCCGTGTTTTAGGTAATTCCGTCCATTGTTCTCCCGTCATTTTTCCCAGTCACTTGGCCAATGTACCGACTAGCAACGCGCCATTCGCTTAGAACGTGTGCCAGTTAATACATTCATTCGGCATCCGCTGTGAGAAACTCGGGCTGCTTTCACTCCTACAGCGGCTGCCACAGTTCTCATCTTGTTACGTGTTACGCGGTGCGGTGGGATCCTTTCACAGCCAAACTTGAATGAACCGACGCGACGTCGCTGCTAGTCGTAATGAAGGGGCGGATGAAATGGTTGTAACCCGTAACCGACTTCTCATCCATCAAATGGGTTTGCGTTGAATGAATTCATACGTTCAAACTGTGCAAAAAACATAGGCGCCATCTCTGAAGGGGCGCCGTAAAAATAAAGATTTTATTTAAATTTACAAAAAATATTCCTTAAAACATAAAAAAAATCCCTAAATCATTTTTAAATTACCCACATCATGGGATAATTATGATTTCTATACGCTGGCAACATCACTGTGCATTGAAAGACTATCGAAAATGTATGGAAAAAAAAGTTTTTTGTAGTTCCTGGTAGTGACAGTTTATTATCAGATATTAACATCACTATCGTCAGCTGTTCTGTCAATATATCATTTTATTTAATACGAAAATGAACTTTGAAAAGAGTTTTTTTACAGTTTTTCACTCTCGTATAAATTCGTGAAATTTTACGAGCTTGTAAATACCTCGTTCGGGGATTCCTACGATTTGTGGGGCGCAATCGATACTTACTGCACAGGGCGCGAGATGTAGCGAACCGGCCCTGGTCGGATGAGAGCGGGTCGTTTCTACAACTTGTTCGTATGCTCAACAGCTCGACTTTGAGGCGAGTGACTTGTCAGCTTTTGTGTTTCATCCCTTGTAAAATAACAGCCTCTTCGAAATTCGCACAGATGTGTGGAGTTACTAAGAACAAAATCGAAAACTGGAAACTATTTTTGTATCATTGATCCTTTCGGCACCGGTGTTTTAACGATCCGCTCTTTTGGTCAACAACTCGGCAATGGAGTGATTTGTTGGATTTTATGTTTCCTCCCTAACACAACACGGGTTAACTTATTAATTTCTTCAATTCCCTATTAATATTCCTTGCACACATCATCTCGAAAGATGTGGATAAAATTTTTGGTAAATTATTATGCAAAAAGGTATTTATCTGAATTAGGATTGAAAAATACTGATTCTTCATAATATTTTTTATTTTTATTAATAATAAATAATAATGATATTTAGATATTTTGTGAAAAATCATCTCAAGGGCGCTGTACAAATCGTAATTCTTAAGTTCTATCGTATTACTAACTACATATAATCTAAAGCATATTAATATTTATTTATATTATGTACAGAGATGATATACAGAAGCATACTTACCTGGCAGGTCACTTCTGATAAACACAATTATTTTATTCATTTCTAGTTTGGAAAAAGATACCGTTTTCCACTGATATTGGCAAAATTATACTTGGTATTAATTAAAATTATTTATTGTAATTATAAATATAAAATATATTTTTTAAATATATTTTACAAAATAATTAATTTGTTATTGAATAGGTGAATACGAGAAAAAAACCTGAATGTGAATCAAAAATAGTTCTTCAATCTTTTAAATAGCGGAATCACTAGATTACACGCTTCAACGTATAACATTGTACTTGGGCTGATTACTTCCAGGAATAGCCGGAATGAATAACGCTGAAAGTGCTTTAAGGAAATTTAATGACCCGAGAGCTTGCGCCCAATTTTATATGATTAATCTTTATACTCGAGTGACTTACACTTACAAGGAGCATCTGCTCGTAATAACACGTGAGGACTGAGCAGGTGTTCTGACACTTTGATACCGCAACCTCTCGGTTGCTACTTGCTACCTCAAACTCCACTGAGAATTACAAATAATAGACCTACATTTGCATACGCATTATTCAAGGTGTTTCCAGCCGCTTGGGCCATGTCCTGGAGTAATAAAACTTTCGTATATTTGTATTTAAATTTTGAAGAATTACGAATTCCAGTCTTTTTTCTTTTCAGTTTTCATCGACTACCTTTATTTAAAAAAGAAGATACGTTTTCAAAATAAAATCAATGTTTAAAGGTAGAATTTTTGTAAACTCGCGAAAACGGATCGATCTGAACTGTTAAGCGGCGCAAAGGAATTTTGCAATCTATGACGTCACATGGTTGTCAATCTCGTCCGCGATTGTGTCTCGGGTGGTATCTGTGACGTCAGCGGAGCCGGAGCGTTAAATTTTAGTAATTATATAATTTTTTAATACCGATTTATTACTTGTACAAAAATAACTATGTACAAACAAAACCAATATATTATATGGAATTGACGTTTGTTAATCTATATTCATAGTATTATTCATTGAAATTCCTCAATGAAGGTGGAATCTATGACATAAATCAGTGCGTCAGTGATCTCTCGCAGCTTCGTGATGAACGTCGATATACAATGGTGAATTCCGTATAGGCTTTGTTGAATCGACTGTTGTTTTTCACGCTGCATACCCCAGCGAAAATTCCGTGATACCTTACGGATTGCTAGAAAATGCATAAAATAAACAAAAAAACATTGTACTTTTCTATCAACTGGTGCATTAAGTGGAACCTTACTATGAGACATTAAGTAATATAATTTGCAATAGTCAATCATTCTGAACTAAAACTTTTCTGTAGACAATTTTGAAAAAAAAAAAATTATATAAGTGATTTGGAGTGAAGTGTCAATTTTTTTCTAAATTTAAATCAAGGTTGACATGATTTCACCTTTTGGATCTGATCTAATAAATAAAATTATTAAAATATATCTATTTCCAAGAGTGCCAATGTGATTTTTATGAGAACATTTTTTGGCAATACATACCCCTTGTCTTGAAACCCACATTGTTTCTCTACCTGATTTCTGATTTCTCTATCTATACTGATGTAAAATTTTGTATGCATGTTTATTTTCAAGTCTTGCATTTGCATAAATGTAATTTTTTTATTCAAAACATATTGCATATTATTTTAAAAGTATTTTCTTGGGTAAAGAATGGTTTTTAGAAATATGCACCGGTTGAGAAAAAAGCGAAGCCTCAGGTCACTCTACCTGGGTCTCCAATTTTCTCTGCACTTTCTTTTGCAGCTAATTATATATTCGCTGTGTGCCGTGTTCTGCCAGTGTAAACTAGGTTGCCCGAATGCTCGGCTTCTCGGGTATTATACTACACAGTACAACACTGTAGTGCAGTGTAACATCAGTAAACAATGGTAGATTGTAGGCAGTAGGCACTGTAAGCAGTAGGAACATCTCCCGCCAGATCCGGGACAACGTATTTTGAAGCCCGTCGTATACCAAACGCGTCCCACAATAAAGTATCTTTGACATCGTTGAAGTTTGACAAATTATTACATTTTTTATTATTATCGGACAATTTGTGTCTTTTATTTTAGTAATAAAATCACCTCAAGGGCGCTTTGCGTAATTGTAATTGTTTTTTTTAAATTATTTTTTTATAAGTGTTTTTTTATAAGTCTATAAGGCCAGTTACAGACTTTAGAAAATATAATAATTAATACCAATTACAATTTGAACACTGCGATAAATATCGCAATCTCCAATGGTTTATACTGACTACATAAAGGCGCAGGACTTACAAATAACGAATGGATACATTTTTCTGTATTTTTTTTCTTTCTAAAAATGCAGGCGTATGTACACCATGGCTGATAGTTACGTGCTCTGATATATGATGCTCGAAAAGTTTGCTTGTTTTATCGAGAGTATTAAAAAAAAACTGTACGAAATGTGCATTCCTATCCGTTGTATGCACTGCGCTTGGCCTACGACCAGTGAAATGCTTGACGATCACTTCTCTCACTGAATTCGCTTGGAACGGTCGACCATTATACTAGTTGTTTACTCCGCGTTTAAATATCATTGACAGCCTTATTTTAACCCGATTTTGACGTCGTTACGTCCCCTGAGCAGATGTTCCACCTGTTTGTGTCTGGTTACCCAACCCAATTCCCGGCCTGCCCGCTGCATCTCACACTGCCGCAGCAATCGCGCTATCCAGAATATGCGAACATGGCGCTGCACTATCCGTTCCCTGCACTCTGTAAACGTCGATATCAACAGCGCCAAATCAAGCGACGCGATGGCGCAGTAATCAAAGATGTGTTTCACTAATTATTTTTTAGTAATAATAATACAGTGACTTTATTTAGTGCAGTTCACTTCAAGTGCGTCAGTACATTATAAATGAAGAAACACGTTGTATACGTTATTAGATAAATCACGTATAGATTGTATTGTAAGACATACGTTGTAAACATACATTATAGCATACGACACATTATATTTATAACACAAGCTACATTATTTACGCTAAATATATTATTTTCCATTACTTTTATTTTTTAATATTTTTTTCCAGAGTCCGAGAGAATCACTTTAGCGTCACTATTTATTTTTCATGTTTCTTGCTAAAATTCATTCTTATGCTATGTTTATATTGTAAGTGAAAAATTCTCAGCGTCTTTTTCTAACCAATGATAATTGTCGTGGCAACAATGGCGACTGCTGGCAATACTTTTAGAGGCTGCCATTGGCTATAAAAATAAGCTGAAAGCTTTTTTATTTCAAATTTAAAGACGACATTTCGTTGGAAATGTGTCTCTCGTCTTTATTAATATTTCTCCTGTGTCTTCTCCTATCATGGTTTGGTACCATCGAGGCAATCTTCACCCTGTAAGTTTGAAGATTCAATACAAAAATCACGTGAGATGCCGCCATCTTGGATAAATACATTTTTACATCCTTATGCTGTATCGCGCGCAATTTGAATGAAGTTACGTCGGCAGCATCCTTTAGATTAAGAATTATGAAGATCGGAATGCCCCCACTGAGAACTGGGCTCATCTCATTATTTCGCGCGGTATTATTAGACATTCGAAGTAAACATTATCTCTGTATCCTCAAAGTTGTTAGAAACAACAAATCAAAGCAGTGTAAATTAGGGTTCCAACTGAATTTCGTGTTATGCCTCTGGGCTTTGAAAGTCAAACGCTCGAGTATACTTACAGTTTTGAACCTAAAACACCCCTCGATAACTTTTGACATCACCCAGTACATGTGAGTGACACAATCAAATTATCCATTTTGAACTGACGGATTAACATAGTTTAAATAATGAATTAAAATGTATTCGAATGAATTACTAATTGAAATTTTTTAGTACAATTGAAGGGTAAAGAATCAAAACTCGCAAACTTCTTTATTTAAAAAAAAAACGTTTTTTTTGTGTATTTTTTTCTTTGTCACATAACCTACCTACTGATGAATCGAAAATCTTAAAAAACTCACCAAATCCGGCGTAAAGTCGATTTTAAAATGACGTTCAGTTTCAAAACTCACAATATCTAAGTACCGGTGAGTAGCAACTCACATTCTCCAGTTCAGCCAATGGGAGGCGATTCCGATTACGTCATCTGTCATGGCCGCCGCGAAAATATTATCCTTATTTTCGAAATTATGTCTACTAATATTTACTTTACTCACTAATTTCTTCTCATTGAATAACAAAACTCATTCGAACATTGGTAGCAAAACTAAAAATCTACAAAAAAATAAACAAACGATTTTCACTATTTAAAGCATTAAATACCAATATGTTAATTATATTTCAAGGATTGCAGTCAATTGAATAACACAAAGAAAAAAAAAATGTGAACAGTGATGAGAAAACAGTTTTTTCAGTTTCTCACAATTTTGCTATGGTGGAGTTTGTGATTTACCCTTCAATTATTATTGGTAATTCGAATGATCGATACATTTTGATAATCGGGTGTTGTTTCTAAATTATCGTTTGGATATGTATGATACGATCGAAGTATTTCGGCCGTCGTCAAAAGCGTCGTTTTTTTAGGTAGCAAAAATTGCAAATGTTTTTTTTTTTAGATTTTATTTATCATCGATTTAAAAATAGTTTAGATTACGCCCATCACTCTCCGGTACCTACTCGTGACGTGAAGTAATTTTTCTGATTTTGAAGATTGACAAGCACCAAAAATAAAGGGTCTGTCTTGTTTGGAAAAAACTGGCCTTCGACGCAAAATAACAGACTCGAGACTGTTTTTTTTTTCCATGAAAAGTTTCCGGGTGTGAAATAATATCGACCAAAATATTTTCGGATGTTGAACCATCAATCAATATTTTTTTCTATGGACACACACGAAAGTAGGTTAATCGTTTCACTGAATTCTAAAAACAAATTCTACTTTATTTAAAAAAAAATATATCCCTAAAATTAATTAGATAGGTAGGTACTGTCTTTTTGACACTATTTCAAAATCACTTTTTTGTCTATATTCCAGTGTTCATTCGCGTTACGAATCTGTCTAGTCTAAATTGTAAAGTTAAATTGATTAATAAAATTCTCGTGACCGTTACCGACGTTAAAAACATGTAAAAATTTACGGGATGTAACTTGACTTGTCAAGAAAAAAATGTTAGTTGCTTTAATCCACCCATTTGAAAATATAGAATAAGGTCTGCTAAAATACATTGTAGGTAGGTACTTGATTAGGGAGGTAGGGATTTAAAACATTTTTTTTTTAAATTTGCTAATTTCAATTAACATCAGTTTAAATTTTGAAAAGTTCACACTCGTACTAACGTATGTACTCACAAAGGAAATTATTTATAGTTACTGAGGAATTTATTCCTTCCTCAAAAGCTGACATTGAATCTGTCCACGCATTCCAAAGTTACGTTTCCCTCTCACAATTTTTAAAACGTTCTGTATATGATGCTTATAAAATTCAATGAACAAAATTAGCATATTTTCTTATGAATGGATATATTGTTGCAAGGCTGAAATAAGTAATTGAGAGGAAGACGAAGAGGTAGGTTGAGAAGTAACAGAACATTACCAAAGCAATTTCAATTATTTTTTTGATGCTGAATGGTTGTCTCGTAAAATCTTCGCAACTGGTGTGATGACTCAATGCAAATAATATTTTGAAATAAATGGAGGGCGCTGAGATCGTTTAAATGGCAACACCAAAATGGTACAAAGGAAATATATAATGTTAAAAAAGTACTATGGTTCGAGTGCAAATTTTTCACATTACGTGTACAGTATAAAATAAATGTGGGTAGTGGTAGTTCATATTATAAGGTAATTTAATATTCGAAGTTGCTATTTTTAACGCTTTGTTCAGTGGCGGCCGCCCCTTAGGGTCATTTGGACATTGACCCCCCAAAAATATGCAACGACAATTATCAATAAAAAATCTGATTTAAAACAAACCAACTGATGGTTGATCATTATTATAAGTCGAAAATTTTGAAAATCGCGGGTATTAGTACCATCTAGCGTCCGCTTGTTCATTATTATCAGTGTTAATAATCGAGAGTATTACCATCTAGCGTCCAAAAATCAAACTTATCTGCTTATGTGTCGTGGCCACAGAGATACAGAGGTAGCCCAGCCAAGGCAAGTGAAGTCAGTATTGTAAGAATTTTAACTGACTTCTCTAAAAAGGCGCGGCTAGGGATTTCATAGCCACACCTTTTTTACAAACGTTTTAGTACATTAGGGTTGCCACAAATCATTTTAATTAGCTTGATCTTGAATTTGAAATAAAAAGTGAATACATGAAGCATAACAATTATATTATTGAATCATCGCTATTTTCCACGTGGACCCATGAGGTATAGCTTTTACCAATGGTGAAGTTTTGTAAACTGGATGACAGAACTTTTATTTACCTCTTTTTTAAATTACATTAAGTATTTGATAGAATACATTAAAAAACTTCTTTTATATCATATTTAATCGTATGTCGGTGATATCATACAGAATTTCATCACCGTTCAACCACTCGTTTTTGGCAGGTTTCCCATCGGAAAATTACTAAATACACACAGATCCATAAATTTATAAAGTATTAATGTTTTGAGACAAGAGAATATTACGTAAGTGATCAAAGTTGTAAATTTTACATGAATACAAAAAAAGTGTGGTAATTACCTCTAAGATTTCTGTAGTATTATTTAATTATTTTCCGAAGGCCTAATCCCAAATATAGAAAAAATATTTATAATTTTTCAAGGAAGTATGAGATTGATGTCGGTTAGTAAGATAGTTTTTTTTTTTTTTAGGTTTTTTACATTTTATTTAAACAATAATTATTATTATTTTTAAATTATTAAAAAAAACAAGTTTTTGTCCTGTTAAAATCTTCATTTGAAAAATGTTCTAAACAGACAGTACTGTGGAACTTGGGAATCCAATCTCCCCGCTCTATTGCACGAATCCAAAGTTGTCGCCTTATCTCATCTTTTGGGAATCTTAAAAATAGTTAATAAAAAAAAACGTTTATCACAGCCCTTAAAACATACAAATATTGTACAAAAAACGTCAAAGCAAGATATGGGTCTCTCTCTCTGACACACACATATTCCCGCCCGTGTAAGTAGATAGAAAGAGACAAATATATATTTAAGAATACGGTTGTTTTTTGTGTAGCCGAATTGTTCTCGCCTACAAGTCTGAGATCCGGCCATTTTGATATAATTTGTAAACAAACAAACAAAACGATACCAAAAAACACCATTTAAATGATTTACAAATACAAAACGTATAACATAACGTTTGCTTAAATAAGAGTGAAAGTTTATAGTTAATATAATGTACATATATACTTATATAGGTACTTGATAATTCGATAACCACGATAGTAACGCGCTGTCATAAATATTTTATAAACTACGAATTAACGTGTGAAAAGTAATGTGTTTAACTGATTTTTGATGTATTTATACATGCATTCATAGGACATGTCAACGTAATGCTTGGTTTATTTGTATAACCACTTTTTCACTGTATTTTTCTGTGTAAATATACGACATAACCTCAAAAAGCGTTCGCATAACAAAACCACAACAGAAGCAATATTAAATGATTTATATAGTCAACACATTTAACAAAAACGAATAGCATAACGTGTACTTAGATAATAATGGACGTTTATAGTATTTATGTACTCAATGATACGATAATTCAAACGCGATGTCAAAAAAAATATAAAACACTACGGGCTTACCTGTGAAAAAGTTATGCTTTTAATACCATTTTTGGTTGTATTTTATGAATTCACAGAGCATATAGACATGTTGTTTTGTTTATTTGCAAAAACCTCTTTTCCTATTAGATTTAAATTTAACGTCAAACCGACAACTTTGACGTTAATTGCATCATTCATGAATGTGGGAACGATAATCTTAGAACATGGAACGTTCCGTTCAAGCCGTCAAAAAAAATGTTGTCTTTTTTTCCTTATGACGTAAAACAGGAGTAATTTATTATTATTTAGGATGGGTTGGGTAATACAAATTAGCTATCCCTCCATTAGATTCTTACTCCGAGGTCGTGGCCAAAATAAAAAATTGACCCATGAGTAATCTTTTTTCTCTTTCTATTCGATATAATACATAGAATAAACA
Organism: Drusus annulatus; assembly: GCA_022651775.1. Lineage (NCBI taxonomy): Eukaryota > Metazoa > Arthropoda > Insecta > Trichoptera > Limnephilidae > Drusus > Drusus annulatus. Next base: position 75,315 of record JAGWCC010000585.1, read on the forward strand.
CTAACATGTCTCATGTATGAAATTTCATAATCCGCTGCTATCTGATGAGAAACGCGGGCCATGACCCAGCAGAGATGGACATACAATTGAAAGATGCTTGAAAAAGAGATGTCGATGGGGGAATTTAATACGGTTGAAAGGTTGAAAGTTGAAACAATGGCCATTTTGAACATGTGTATATTGTGGCAGTTGGCAGTTGGGTTTTTGTTTACCTTTGCTGATGTACGTAATTTGCATTTTAATAATTAAATATGTATAATTCAGTTGATTTCATATTAAAAGCAGTCGCGAGCAGTTCATTGAACCACGAAAAATGTTGAAATCAAGTATTGGCCGGCCAAAGCCACAAATGCAAATAATCTCTATATCGAAAGAAAAATAAAGACATTAAACGATATTTTAATCTCAAAAGTTATAGTTTCTGTGACTGGATTTGTGGGTGAAAAAAGGAACGTATATTTTTGTTTTCATTGTTTACTTTTCGACTCTAAAACTGAAAAGCAATGAACTGAAATTGGAGTTAGTGATTTAAAACACTTGAAGGAAAAAATAAAAAGCACTCTAACTCGACATTGCATATTAATAATTCAATGAGCTTTTTGTTTTACTAGGAACCATTGATATTCGGATTCAATTAGATAGCGCATATCGTAAAAAAGCAATTGTAGATCACAATGAAAAAAGTAGATAAAAATAGACATATTTTAACAAAAATATTGAAGTGTATCCAGTTTTGTGGAAAATTTGAGCTGGCACTAAGGGGTCACGATGAGTCAAAAGAGTCAGATAATCCAGGTATATTTCGTGGCCTAATTGATTTCATCCAGGAAATAGATATTGTATTGAAAGAACATTTAGAAAGTTCTTCGAGTTTTAAAGGTTTATCTAAAACGATTCAAAATGATTTGCTGGACTCAATTTTAGCAGTATCTCAAGAAGAAATAAAACTAGATATACAGAAATCTGAGTACGTCGCAATACAGGTAGACGAGACAACAGACAGTTCAACTAAAACTCAAATGGTATTTGTAATTAGATATTTGAAAGAAAATCTTGCATGCGAACGTTTTGGAAATTTGTAAACCCAGGGGTTTGCACGGCAGCAGGATTGACCGAAGAGATATTAACCGAGTTAAGAATCTTGGGAGTTAAACCGCGACAGCTGATAGCACAAAGCTACGACGGGCGGCCGTCATGTCAGGAAAAACTGGGGCGTTCAAACTAGAATCAGAGAAACTTTCCCTCGTGCTCAATACGTTCATTGTTATGCTCACCAATTAAACCTTATTTTGCAAAAAGGCATCTACGATAACGACGGGAGTGAAGGTTTTCTTTGCAAAACCGTTCAATCATTTTCCGTTTTTTTTCAAGATCTCCAAAGCGAATGCAATTTTTAGACGAAACCGTTAAAGCTCGTCTACCAAAAAGCAGCTCCAACCAGGTGGTGTTTCAATGCTAAATGCATAATGACTGTCTTCACTTATAAATCAGATATTCTGAAATGCTTAAACTTAATTTTGGAAAAGGAAAAAATGATCAAAACACTATAAGTCAGGCACACAATTTGATAAATAACCTAGAAAAGAGTTTTTTTATTTACTGGTTAACATTCTTTAATAAAATAATGCCTCACTGTGAAATTTTATTTAAGCAAATGCAAAAAAGAAATTTGGATGCAATATCAATACAAAAACATATCGGGGAATTTAGACATCATATTTTGGTTATACGAGCAGAATTAAGTTCCAATCCCGCAGATTCAATCAGTTCTGTAGAAGGCGAATGTAAGAAAAGGCGTGTTGATGAAAACAGTCACTTGGTAGCGATAGAAGTTTGTGATACTATTCTAGTGGAAATGGAAAGTAGGTTCAAATATAGCGATCACCTCATTTTATCGAATTTATTTAATAGAGATAACTTTGCCGAATTTAACCGTTGTTTTCCAACAACACATATAAGTTTATTGAATCAATTTGATGAAATTGATTCATCAAAGTTAAAAACGAGTTAATTGTGTTTTACCAACGCGATGACTTACACCACGCTAACAGTGCTGTATCGCTTTTACATTTTTAATGAGCAATAATTTCCAGGAGATTTTTTTCTGAAACCATTAAAGTACTTGAAATAATTTGTGTGATACCAATGACTACAGTCGAAAGTGAAAGGTGTTTTTCAACTCTAAAACGCATTAAAACATTTTTAAGAAATACAATGAGTCAAGACAGACTTAGCTCGCTTGCAATGCTTAGTATCGAAAAAAAATATGTTTCTAAAATAGATAAATTCCACAGCCGTGTTATTGATCATTTTGCAGCGGCCAAAGAAAGAAGGGTGGATTTAATATACAAGAAATGTTAGTTTGCTTTTTATTATTAGAATCCAAGGGCTGTGTACACCCCACTCTTTTTATTTAGGTACATGGATTTTTGTAGAAATTTTCAATTTCAGCGGAGCTGCATTCATAGTAATTACTGCTCAATCGATGTCAAAACATTTATAAATAATAGAAAAACACTCAAGTTTTATGTGTTAATTAGTGATAAGATAAAAAAAACAATATTGTGTTACCGGCTTCGGATATTGGTGAGTACCGACAAATTCATTATATTGGTATTTTGTATTATATTTATTTTATGCCGCTACAAATCCGAGGTGAACACCGTCAACACATCACGAATTCAGAAATTATGAGTTAAGGTTCTAAAAAAATGCCGCATATGGATGTAAGATGTAATATTGTTTACTTAAGGATCGAGAGGCGTAAAGGTTGGATTAGCTAATATTTATGATTTTATTAATAATAAAGAACACTTTGTTTTAAACCACAGAATTTATTATAATGAAGGCCAACCGGACAGTTATTATATGTGCCCTGACGAAGCCATTGACTAAGCGAAACCGGTTGGCCTTCATTATAATAAATTCTGTGGTTTAAAACAAAGTTTTCTTTATTATTAATATAATGTCTAACCACCATGTGATTGCTTCTTACGAAAAAATTTATGATTTTCTTTCAATTGACCTTCCACTTCTGAACCCCCAGAGCCGCCTCTGGCTTTGTTAGAAAGATAATTGCATAAAAAAGTATTTTTTTGTATTTTTAAATTAACGTGTAATTTTTTGAATTTATTAGATGTTAAATAAAAACTGAAACTATGTGGAAGAAACGCGGCCATTTAACAAAATTAAAAAAAAAAACTTTGATCAAAATTTGAAGTTTTGAAATTTGAGGTTTTTCTTGCCCACTGTCAAACTGTCAAATTCGGGAATCGATCATATCCTCACATTTTAATCTATTATAATTGGTTCCGAAAACGGTCTTGCCATAGTAATGAAAAATAGTACATTTTCTTGTCAAGCTGTACATTATCTTTTCCTTGCTGTTATTAATTGTTGGTGTTTCTTTGCAGGACTCTGGTGTCGGCTCTGCACGTGTGGCTGGACAGCTACCCCGAGGACTTCCGTCAGCCGCCCCTGCACTCCGTGCTGCACCAGCTCATCGCCTTCACCAAGGTTTATCTGCCGGGCTCCGAGCTCAATACCAAAGTGAGACACAATCAGTTATTATAATTTTTTTGATTCTCATATTCCTTTTTCTATAGTGGCCGAAGATTCATCATTGGAAACAGTGATGGAAATAAGTTAAATTATTGTGAAGGTATTTGTGGGGATGGCTGGGTAACTCTTGGTGCCATGGCAAATCCTCTCCCAAGTTTATCCACCTCATATAATTATTTGTAACAGAATTTTATTAGAATGTGCGTTATTGTGGTCTTTATCTACATATTTTGACACTTTTCACATATTAGATCTGTCAAAATATATGATGAATGGTTACTATAATATAACAACAAAAGAAACCAGCACATGTCTTATAAGGATTCCAGAAATTTTAGAATTAATTACCATTTATTATATTCCTGATAATCTTACTACAGTGGACAAACTCTTCATTGTTCTGAGATGCAGAAGTAATCAATCATAAGTAATGCTTATCGGAAAAGTGATTTATTAATTTTACCTTGAAGATGGCGTGTTTAAGACGATAACTATAGAATATATAACTTAAATAATTAAACTGAAGTTTATTGCAAAACCTTCCACTTCTTCCTGAACCGTCCTTACTAAACTATTTTTTTTCCTGTATTTTCAGGCACTATCCCGATTAGAGCAGTGGTCTGGAGATGAGTGCATCGTGCCGCCCCCCGAGGGCTGGGACGGGCCTTGTCTGGCGCCCGGCATGCGACTAGCGCAGCACCACGTGCACGCCTACCGCTTCCCCGATATACCGCAGACGCACTTTGCCGAACAGCTCACCAGGATGGACATGGTAATTATTCACTGAATATATTACTTGCTGTTATTGCGTATCCCGCTTAGAACACTAACCTCTTCCTGCTGAGCAGCTGCTAGGATAGCATAGTAATCATTAACTGATAATTATTCTTACTGTTATTGTGAATAAAATTAAAACTACTATTTTTCTTTCTTACTGAAACATAAAGCTTAGTTAAATCAACATACGGTAGGGTTTCATTAATCTGGCACTATATTGAACCTGATTGCGCCGGATTACTGAAATAATCAAATTACTGGAAAACTGAAAATAAAATATTTTCATTTGTTCTTTTATTTAAGATAGTAAATATGTATTTCCTACAAAAGAATTTTTGAAATTTGTCAAGTTTTATTGGTAACACTGACTCATTGTATTATTGTATGTGTCATTCTTCATGTGAATAATTGCCAGATTAGTGAAATTTATTATTTTTTTCTCTCTTTTGTTTCCATAGATTTATTTCAAATAACTTTGCAAATATTTTTGAACATAAGTATAATTGAACATTAATATTATTGCACAAATGATTTTATTAAACACTATCGATCTTTTACTGAATATTAGATTTGCTATATAATGGACAAGATGAGAGATAATATAATCACTATCAGCCATTTGTATGCAAATGAGCTTAACCTGTTTCCCATAATAAGCCCATAATATTATGTGCAAATAATCTAAGCCTCCCCAGTTCTCTGTATTTACTTATACATTTGTTTTAAAAGAAAATTTATAATTGCCAAATAAAGAGTGCAGTGCACTCCCGTTATTCTATACATGTAAAAAGGTTAATATGTATATAGTTGCAGACTAAAATTTTCCACAGTAGTGAGTTGTTCAAGCAGTGGTTATACATTGTCTTAAGTTTGTGTATTCATTTATTGTTTTCATTCTTTCAGGAGCTGTTCAAGAAGTTAGTCCCACATCAATGCCTGGGAGCCATTTGGTCACGCCGAGATAAGAATAGATCCCACGAAGCAGCAACTGTTGTTGCCACCGTCAACCAGTTTAATGCTGTTTCGTTTCGTGTCATATCCACCATTCTCATAGAACCCAAACTAAGGAGCCAAGACAGAGCCGACATCATAGCAACGTGGATAGACATTGCGCAAGAACTAAGAATACTCAAGAATTTCTCTTCCTTAAAAGCAATCATTTCTGGCCTACAGAGTAATGCCATTTATAGGCTACACAAAACCTGGGCAATCGTCGTTAAGGAAAAGATAGAACTCTACGATGAATTAGCAAGGATATTTAGTGAAGAAAATAACCAGTGGGCGCAGCGGGAACTACTCATGAGAGAAGGTACCGCTAAGTTTGCCGACACTGTCGGAGAGAATGATAAACAGTTACAGAAAGCTTTTCAGAAACACAACATTCGCGGTGGGAACATTAGCCATGGGACCATTCCGTACTTGGGAACATTCTTGACAGACTTAACCATGATTGATACGGCCATTCCTGATACTATTAGCGATGGTTTGATTAATTTTGATAAAAGAAGGAAAGAATTCGAAGTATTGGCGCAGATAAAATTACTTCAGGGCGCAGCCAATGCGTACCATTTGCCCGAAGATCCAATGTTTGACAGATGGTTTGACTCTATTTTAGTTCTCGATGAACGAGAGGCGTATCACATTTCCTGCCAGATTGAGCCTTCTGCCACTCTGCCCAACAAAGACAAGAGGCAGAAGAAGCCTACCAATGCTTGCCCCCCGGGACATAGGAAGAATGATTCCATCGCCAGCACTAGTTCTAGTAACAGCTCGCAGTTCTATTGCGACCTCGATCACAGTACTACTTCCTCGAAGAATAATAGTTTAGACAGACAAGCGTCCCCGTCGCAGATGTCCAGTGGAAGCTCCAGCTCCTCGATTCCTTCGTTGGACGTGTCTTTATCAAGTGCAAATAGTGGAAATTCTAAAACTTTGCAAGTGCCAAAACTTAATAAGACTTTGAATAATCATGTTGGGACATTGAGTCCCAACCATTCCCAGAAAAGCAGCCCAGACTTTTATATTATAAGAGTGACTTATGAAACTGATAATGTTGAATTAGACGGTGTGGTGATGTACAAGTCCATTATGTTAAGCAACAATGAGAGGACCCCTCAAGTTATTAGAAATGCAATGCTGAAGTTGAATTTGGAGGGAAACCCTGAAGAATATACACTGTCACAAGTGCTCCCCGAGAAAGGTAATCATTTTTTATTTACTTTATAAACTTCTCGCTGAATTGAATTGAGAGTTTAAGAGACTATTGAAAATCAAAATATTATACATACATCTGGAATGTCATATTAGTCGGCTTGTTGTGAAAATTCATCGGATAATCTGCTACCCTAAAATATGTACAGTGGAACCTCTATATTCATCTGCCCTATATTCATCAGATTCGAAAAATGGAAAAACTGTTATCTTGGGATTCCATATTTGTTAGGTCCTTAGGAACGGATTAATGATGAACATAGAGGTTCCACTGTATATGTATTCCACTGAACGAGACAACCGATAGATTCTTGGTATAATAGGCAGTCTATAATGAATACTGTTGCTTTTCTCCCCAGAAATGATGCTGCCTTCCAATGCCAATGTCTACTATGCAGTCAACACAGCGTACAATCTGAATTTCATCCTGAGACCAAAAAAGTCTATCAACTCCATGGAAAGTCCAGCAAATGGAAGAGCTCACAAAAACAAGAAATAGAGTCTAAAATTGTTATTATATATACATAATCAGATTGGCTGACGAGATGTGAGATAATGCATGTAGATAGTGTGTTTTATATTAGGTATACATAATTTTAAATCTTTGTTTGTATATATTTTTGTACAAGTTACTTTAGCGCATATTTTAGTTTTGAAACATCTCATAATAATAATATACAAACATCACATTATGCATTTGTTAGCTCACAATATGTATTGGTGAGATTTAAGTGTTCATTGTTTGCACAGGCTATTCATAGTTATTGTGTAAGATTTACGAATGTGTGCAAATGATTGAGTTTTCTTGAGAAGAAAGCTTGATCATGCTTTTCGTTAGAAAATCGTTTTATTGAAAATGTGTTTAACAATATGGAATGCATTTGTATAAACATTTAGCTACCCTCAGTTAGGAGTTAGTTCCTCGGTGTCTTATATTGTACCTTCCTTAGGAAGGTTATTTTGTACGGTGTGTTTAATCACCACTTGGAATGCTTTAAAACGTTTTCGATTTGATATTTTTACTCAATTGATTGAAAAACCAAAAAGCAAACAATGTAGCGTAGAAAGAGTAGGTAAGATATTTTTGTATATTCATATTTATCGTAGAAAATGCTTGTAAAGTTAAACATTAAATTATTCAAAAAATTGTAAGCATAAATTGAACATGAGAAGATGCGATGCCATTTATACTTGTGAGAATTTAGCTGAAGGTATGTTGGACCAATGAATATGACATTTTAATAGGGTTCTTTTGAATTGGGTTTTTTGGAAAGCGATGTTATCAAAGTAAAACCAATTAAAACTGAACGGTCTTGTTTTGAATTATAATTTTATTTATGTTTGTATTTGTTCCCCTACTTTAATAGTATGGTTGTGTTAATATTATTATTCACAGCATTTATATTTGTAAGTTTTTAGAAAAGGTAACCTACAAAACAATAAAGTTGTAACTTATTAGAAATATTTACTGATGATATTGCCAAGTTTACCAATTATTATTTAAGTGAATCTGAAAACATACAAATCTTGTTTTTTTAAACTTGTATTAGGTCCTGTTCAATCCTTGCAAATTCATCTGGGTGAATTGTAAATGTATTTTATAACACAGTTATTTGATATTTAAAGTGTTTTTACATCTTTTTCAAAAGTTTGATAAGTTGTTATCTGGGCAAAACGTTAAGCAATTGACCAACGAGAATAAATAAAACTACTCTTAGTAAGTTTTTTATATTTTGATAACTTGCAAACTAAGTCCTATATAATATAATATAACATTATTATAACAATAACAGACTAAAAATGGGTTTCATGTTTTTTGTACTTTTTCAGAATTAATAAAATAAAACTGCCGGCTTCCCTCATGCCTATGAAGATTTGCCCGGAAAAGCACAATTTAAAACCTATAAAGCAATATTTATACTACATCTTACTTTAAAAGAAGATGACATTCTCATTTTCCATTTTGGAGTAAAATTACCATGCCTGTAGAAATAACTGTTTTTTTAGACTTAACCCCTTTGACCTCAAACAATTATCAGTAAAATAATAATGATTCACAGATAGATTTATTTAGTTGAAAAAAGATTACTGCCTTGGACATATTTTCAAAACGTTTCCTATATCATTTAAATAATATGTTTTAATACATCAAAGTTTTCGTCTACAAATCGGCGCTGTGAGGCTTATATCAGTCTTAGTTTACCGATAAATCGGCGTTCTGAGCCCAAGTACCTTCCTCAGAAGTTTTCAATAGTTGGAATTCACTAACCCATTGGCTGCTAACTACAAAATGTGTGCAAATTATCCGTGGCTCAAGCAATACACACATTTGTTCTAATTTATTAGTTTATAAAAAAAGTAAAACCGTTAAAAAGTATCCTGCCTACACCTGTACTCTTTATACATTGGGAATGGATTGAAAAAATGTGTTGTTTTATTGCTACGTGTTCATTTTTCAAATCGATCGAGACATAAGAGACATCTTATGCACCATGAAAATAGTTTCATGATAAATGGTTTTTAAATAGTGATGCAATAATTTTATCTTGGGCGTAACAATTAGAATTGTTTTCAAATAAAATTTTAGATGGAAAAGAAAAGCAATTCGTTTAATTCGTTAAAAAAACAGGTACAATTCAGTGAAATTAAATTATTACTAGGCATAAGGCAATATAACATATTGTTTTTTTTTTTTAATCATCATCACTGTTGATAAAATCTGGCTTTACAACAAGGATATTCCAAATTCGATTAAAATCATTTTATAATTTAAGTATGTATAACATTCGCTGCTAACCGTACGACAAGCTACAACTAGAATCTCCCAGAATATTATTGGTTTGTGTCAAAAGGTGGTTTAGTTTCTTTTGTTCGGAGTGCCTCAGTTGGAGTACATACTATTATAATGTTTTGTAATATTGTTTGCAAAATGTTTTCTAGGTTTGTTGATAGTGAAAGGCAAAGTGCAGCAGAATATTATTATACATAAAGCTGTGTTCCCTCAGATATAATTTAAATATCATAGTTGATAGTCAAGGTGACAAATGTGTACTTAAATACTTTAGAAATATATGATTTACCTATAAGTTTCAATTGTTTTATTACTACAACTACCTACAATTGTCAGTTGCTTTGCCTTTTGCTTTGTGAATAAAATAAAAGTCACACTTTTTCAAGCGAATTTAACGTAACAGTGATTTTCAGTGCATTCAATAAAATAATCTTATTTCGTCCACGAGTATTTTTAAACTATTTAAACGTCAAAACAATAATCTAAATTTCTAGTTCCGAAATACTTATTAGAACTGCAATTGAATTAACAACAGTAAGACAAAGAGCCAATCACAAGTGCCCGCGGTGAGCTCATTGGACTACCATTTTTGTCAATTGTATTAATCGAAGACCAATCATAACCGCTCACTGTGAGCTCATATTTATTTACTTCATTGTTCATAACCAAAGCAAACCATGCCATCGAAAAGTGACATTTCTCTTGTAATTGAACAAAAACTTGACATTTTTAAACAACAAATATTAAATACAATGAGTGACATGATAACCTCAGCTAAAAAACTTTTTTTTAAAATGATGATAAACTCAAAACGATGGAGAAAAATATTCTATGTAAGCTAAATACAAAACTAAAGATTTTCACAGATCAATTAATCGTAAAATCAGTGGAATTTATATCATCACAAATTGATACACTGAATAAAAAAATAATATCTCTGAACAGTAAAACTGCCAAACTTGACTCGCTGGAATGCGAAGTCACAGATGTCAGAATCTGTCAGATTTGAAAAATGTCACAGAAGACATGAATATTAAAAATAATCAGCGCGAACAATTTGACCACTGACAGAATGTGTAACATTGAAATTAAGGCAGTACCAACTTGAAAACCTTAACAATATAATGGAAAATATAACCCCGAAAGTTGGGTTTCAACTCCAAAAAATGACATCCACTTTATGCACAGAGCGCGCCCATGGCCGACAACAACACCCGATGACAAACAACAACAATCTACGCCAAATATTATCGTTTGTTTTCTTCGGCGAGAATGAAGGATGAAGGATGCTTCGCTGACAGCTGCACCTCGCCACTACACTTTGACCTCAGCAGACATCGGACTTTCGGAGGTAGCAAGTGGCATTTACCTTCACAACCACCTCACGCTTTCTAAGAAAGCCGGGGAATTTAAGGCTGATAAAAAATATACCTGGGGACGAAAAACTGAAATATATTTATGAGGAAAAGTGATGGTTCTCCCGTTTTTCGAGTTTCCTCTGAAGGAGATTTCAACAAAAATCGTGACTATTTTCAAATATTCTAATTATTCCATTTACATTATTTAAACATTTTTTAAAAACTTGTTTCGTTTCACAACTAATATCTTTCTATGGTACCCAAAATTTAAAACTATGGTATCATGTTCTTATTACAACACTCAATAAATATATTACATTCAATCATGTTATGATATGTCATACATCTCGAGAATAATAAATTGAATTTACATCATACGTTTTTCATCTACAATAATGAAGATTATACCATTATGAAAATGGTATCATTCTAATATTTTTTTGTAAACTACATTATGGCTTCTTTAACCATGTATTATCAAAATGTACAAGGTTTACGCACAAAAATACAAGATAATGTAAAAAAAAAAAATTCTACGGATACACTTGAGATGTAAGCAATTTTCAATTTTAGAATAATCAAAATTGACCCTTATCATTCACATTTATACAGTAAAACGATTTCCAAAACGTTTTTTTACCAATAATAAAATAAGGACCAGATTTTTTTTTGTACGATGAGTTAGTTACTTCCCGAGATATTCTGTAGAAAACATTTGATATTATCCTAAACCTGCAACAGCAAACTCCAGACTAAATCTTTTCTGGCGTCTGCCAAGATTCGTTTTGCACCATTCGCTGCTCGAAAGCCGGCCGGTATGAACCTGTACTCTGTGCCTAATGTCAAGATGAATTTTTAATTTATTTTAACGAGATCTTAGTGGTTTTTTTTTTAATTTTGACTTTATCTTATTCTATTTTCCGCAACTTAATATAAAATGTACAATAGAACATTAACATACTGAAATGAATTGTATGATTTTTAAATTTCGTCCATTTGTTTTTGGTAACGCCTCTTACCGATTTTTTTCTAGGGTACTATGTCCTCTTAATAACATCTGGCCTACTGATAAAAAAATATGATTCTATATCTAGGGGTTAGTGCTAGAAATGCCTACGTAAAAATATGGTTAATGGTTGAGAAAAGGCAATTGCTTACGATTTCTTGGTGTAAAATATGTCTTATTTAGCTTCCCCTGACATCTAGTGGTAATCTCAGATACTATTTTCAAGTTGAGTTCTTGATATTGCTGAAAGTTCGGTTCATCATAAAATTAGGTAACAGCAAGAATTTATATTTTCGCGATTTTCCAGAACAAAGATATTAATTTTGTTTTTATAATCGATACTATTTTTCTGAACCTTAAGATAGAAAGACAGGAAAAAAAATCGGCTTCAAAATTTTTGTTTTTTTTTTAAAATCAGAAAAACGGAAAATTGGATTATGGGTGACCATAGAAACGCTAATTTGGAGACTTGGGATAAAATGACTAATGATTTAAAATAAATGCCTCTGAATCCTGCTTCCGAGGAAAGGCTTTCTCATTTCTTTACATTCATGTTTGCACACAAACAGATCTAAAAGTAAAGTCTGTTCTAGTGAAAAAAAAAAAATTGATCAACAAATACCGATTCCAAATGTTTAAATTTTCTAGTATTTAATTATACGTAGAATATATAATTAAAAAAAAAGAAAATATATCAAGTACCCAAAATAACTAAACTCTATGTTAGACCGAATGAGTTCTGACGTCATCGAAACCCACGCCACTAGCTACGATATTTAGAATGACTGCTGATTTGCTTGAAAGCATGGGGTTACTTATCCCCTGTCAAGCACCGCTTTAAATTTAGCGAGTTTAAAAAGATTCTGTCTTTGAAAATTTAACTGTGAAAACGTGACAATCATCACAAAACAGCAAGGAGAAAAACATTATTCACCCTTTCTAAAAAACGCGTCAGGGGTTTGTTGTTGCTATGTATGGTATAACGCAATGCGCAGTTAGGAAGCGAACAGATCTTACATTTCTATGATTGGCAAACCTCTCATTATTTCAACGTCAGTTTATTATTACATTACTAGTCCGTAATACTAGCTCAAGTAGACCTGCCTTGTTTTATCACACGTTTGCAGTGGCAATGCATGTTGGCTTTCCATTTAAAGTCGCGTGCAAACAATGCATTTTATACAAAAATGGCTTCGAATTCGTTTAATGCCGCTGTTGCCGTTTATCACAGTAAATAAGATTAAAACATTACGTTTGTATACTGAGAATGGCATTTTAAAAATTACAGAAAGCTGGTAATTATTTGATCACAACGACTAAATCAGTACCAAGGAAAAAAACTCCATAAACGCTTTAATTTTTTTATAACTAATCTACATAGGTACTAAAATTAATTAAAACTACCGGTTTTTTTACTCATGGCACATTAAAAAAATAAAATTGACTTTCTGTTTCTTTTATTTTTTTTTACAGTACCTACCTCACTAGGTTATTAGAACCTGTTATGAGGTAGGTGACAGTGAGTACATATAAATATAGATCACGTAAAAGCAAAACCTATGTACATATAAATATGTGCATATACATTTACGGACTTAAGTTTTTTTGTTTTGTTTATTTTCTAAGAAGCATTATAAACATGTGTATGAATAGATATAGAGCATTATCAATTCATTGTGTATTGTGTACCGATCTAAGACACTGTGTTTTATGAACGGTTCGCTCTAGAGAGTAATGTGAGTACATTGAACAGTACTTGGTTTGTACACAGTCCGCAGTTGTTTTCTGTCTCGCTTCATAACGACAACTGAATTTATTCCAAATACAAATTCGACATAAAACTTTTTGATGATTATTAAATTATGATTATAAAAATTTCGTTTATCAAATTACTTTCATTAAAAACATACTCTAGCAGCGTCATTACTAAAAAATGACCTGTAATTAGCAATGACTTATTACCAAAGTATTTTACTTTTTACTAGTCCAGCTTCATCTTTACAAGAATCATCAGAAGTGCACAGCCGGGAAATCAATTTCATGATTCGGAATATTAAAATGAAAGAAATTAAGATAAATCAGACGAGAAAAAAGTTTATCGCCGTAATCGGGATTTGAATGTCGATATCTTTCACTAACAGATTTATGCTTTGCAGAAAATGTTGTATAACAAAAAAGAAAACTCACCACGTATTGACATTCTCAAAAATAGAAATTTACCTTCAGTTTTATTAATTTACATTCAACCCAAAAGGCATAATGCTTTGTAGTACCTGTATAATTTTGAAACTCAATTTGAAGGCGGATTTCCTATAAAACCAAAGCATATTATTGTACGATTTTGTATAAAATATTAAATTGATTCAATTTCGGTCAACAGGCGTCGCTCGTATTGTACCCCGAGGGTCCGAGGCTCGCAGGCCGGGACTGTTGGGGTCGTAAAAATATTCCGAGGTTTCAGGGTTTGAGTTAAGGGCGCTGAGGAAAATTCAGACAAAGGGTAATTCCCTGGGAACCCATTTCCTCTAGGGCTTATTAGGAACCTTTAGAGACTTGTTATTTTAATGACGAAATAAGGGTCTGTTTGCGTGGAAATGCAGATCTGAGCTATATAACGTGAATGGTTAGGACCTGCTTTTAACTGGAGCATTCTTTAAATGTGAATACCTGAAGGGTCCCTAGTGCTCCCACTCGTCTGGAGCCAGTGGGACTATGGCATCTACAATTGGGGAATTTTGTGAGGTTGAAGGAAGTGGGGAGGGGAAGAGGAAGGTGGGAAAGTACCTGGTTATTCAGACCTGGTCACCAAACGCGGCTAAAGCCATTTCAAGCAAAGTTTCAATTTTGAATAGTGGTCTTTCACCAGGGCGATATCAAAAGTATCTTCCACTCTAGACCGTGTTGCGAATATGAAATATATGATTTTAAATGAATTAATTGTGAAATAACGCAAATGTGCTTGGCTGGGAATGAAGCCCGCGACCTCTTGAGTCGTGACGAGGATCGTAGCCAGCCCGGTGGGTAGGAAGGACTGGCCTGCACGGAGCGCCGGGCGGGCGGCCGTCGGCTGCCAAGGGTTCAGCCGCCGCTGGCCGCTGCCCGCTGCCCGCCAAAGGTTGACAGGCAACCCATATAAAGTTTTCATGGCCACCCCCCGTATCGAGCGCTGACGTAAGGAGGCACGGGGTCAGGTGCGCGCGCACCCGCCGCCGCCACAGCCGCCATTGAAGCGCCGCGCCGCGCCGCGCCGCCCGCGCCCCGCGCCCTCTCGCCGCTCGCACGCGGCCAGTGTCCTCCCGGCCGTCGACGAAGGAGCTTCAGGTTCCCCCGGCCGACCGCCCCAGTCCTCCAGTGTCAGAACATGTTCGAATCGATCTCCCCGGGCGTGGATCGATATAAATCATGATGGCAGCGCGCGAAGCGACATTGTGGCCGCTTAAAATAATTTGATCTACCCCCGAACGTCAAGATGTCCCTCGGCGGTCCGCCTAGCGCCCTCTCCGAGTGTTTCGAGTGAACATTTTAAGGTTGTAAACATCGTTCAAAAAACTTAAATTATACGAATGTCAAAACTAACGATTTCGAAGCGGGAGTAATCAAATCGACGTTGTATGCGGACGATGGAGACATTATTCGCGTTTTCAAATAAACTATAATAAAGGCACTCACCTGCATGCTCCACAAACCAAATAATTGTTGCTTTATAACGTGAGGTGGTTCTGCAGATACACTTCACAGGCTTCAGCCTCGGCGGTCCCAGGATACCAGGTACCAGATACCAGGTACCAGATACCAGATACCAGATACCAGGTACCAGATACCATCTACCAGGATACGAGGGAAGGAATGGGAAAGCAAGATACATCATGAAATAATCCGGTAAGTCTTCATTCACCGTCTACTATTTATACCGCCCCAAAGACCGAACTTGGGAAAACTTTGATTTATTTTCTCTTACTACCTGTGAACTCATAAATAACTGGGACATTCGCGAATATGAGGATTGTCGAAAACACATAAATCTATATTTTCTTTCGTGAAGATAGGGGAGAAGAGAAAAACAAGAAAATTATGTTGTCAGAGAGCGAATTTCTTATAATGCTGAAAGTTATAAGTTATTTATCAACTCTCAGTTATTCATTCTCATCTTATAAGTATGTCTTGATTAGCTAATACATTTGACATTATATCTACTTCTTGTGTCACAGAAAACATTAAAGGAAACATTTATTCATCTTTTCGACACATACTTGTTTCAAACAATAGAAAATGTTTTCTAAATATTATTCAATAAATTGTCTTCACCTTTACTAAGCGGTAAACTAAAAACAACCACCGACCAAATTATATAATAACAACACAAAGAAAAATCACAAACATTCTAGTTACAAATAAAATAGAAACGTTGTTCTACCTTGTGCGTTACGTCGCGAGACAATTTACTGACAAACTTTTCATTGCGTACAAGATTGCCTATACTCGTACATCTGGTGTTCCTCGCTGGAAGCTTCCCAAGATTGACGCGCAAATACACAAGTTATAAGACGGAGCATCCCGCCGGTACTTTCTACCACCGCCAGGGCTATTTAGTGGCTGGGCTTTTTGCGAGCAACAGGATCCACTGTGTTGTGTTTCAGGAAAGGGAAGATCATTATGTAACGCATACCAACCACGTTAACTACCCTGCTCGTGCTCGTATCTAGAACATGTACATAGCACATTACATACATACGTTTTTACATAGTTAATGTGAACTTTATAACATTCTTGCATACTTCATGATCGCAGTTTTGTTATTTTTATTATGTTCGCAAGTAAGCAATATCTTTGTTAGAATTTGATGAAAAGTATAACTATAATATTTGAGTTAAAAAAATAATTTTGTGATGATTTTAAATAAAATTACCGACTCAAGCATTCTAGCACAAGATTTAAGTAAATTTAAAAAAATGACGTAGAATATCTTTAACATAAAGCTAAATCTGCTTTCTATCAACAGTTAACTCTGGTTTCATAAAAATTATACCACTATTTCTCTCTAAAATTAAAAACTAATTCAACTTCAAAAGCTCTCAACATTATTTTTATCATGGGGGTAAGGAGATTTCAAATTAACTGTTAAAAATAAGACAAGACGCCAATTTTTTTGTTACTTATTTTCCAATACAAATATTTGGCGAAGCTGGGTAGTTAGAAAAGATGAAAGGCATTCCCAAGCAGCTTTATATTTTTTTTACCCATGGTTTATATGGCTTCTTCCTGCCAGTACGTCTAAATAAGTGTTATTATATTCATATTATTGCAACAAACATCGCACGAAAAATATCTAAACGTTGTATACCGCAGTGATTGCCCAAACCAACCCCTATACAACTCACACCACGTTTTGCTAGATGTTGCTACCTGACCTCCCTTTTTCCGTTCTCTTAATACCTACCACAGTATAAATAGAATACATAGTTGACACATTACATAGGATACACAAAGGAAAGTCAGGTGAACCCATAAAACATATTACAAGCAAAGAATCCTTAGAAAAATATTTCAGCCCTGCAAAAAAACCGCGAAGCATCAAAAACTCAACACATGAAATTTCATTACCCACATGAAAAATTGTACTCCATCAATGAATATTTCATCGCGTGGATGGCTGTAGTCATTACATAATATCACCTTTCTGTTCTGAAATACTTTGTAAATTCGGGTTAATTATACCTATAAGTGTTAACTTGTACCAAACATTGTTATTGAAAATGCGAATACGGAGATTGTGTAGAAAATTATTCAAACAGTATAAAATTTAATATTTCACATTAATAATGAAAGTAGCCTGAATAAAAAACTTATTTTTATTTGTTTACTTGTAATATTCTAAAAGGTTTTACGAAAATATTATTCTTTGCTTGTTTGAAGAGATCCAATTTCTCACAAGTGTTTCAAAGGTTCTGAAAAAAATCCTCAATCCATCAAAGAAAGAACGTTATGTTAGTTCAAATTTAGTGGATCATTAAATGGTATTGTAAAATAAGAAACATAAGATAATCTAAAGTAAATTGAGACAAGTAATTAATTAAACTACCTGGGTCCTTAGTCCCACTGACGTTTATTTTGACAGCTTTGTTATTTGAGAATAATTTTATTTTGGTTCATAAGTTTATCTTGACCTCTGTGAAAAGATTCAATTTCTGTGTATCAAAACGAACTTTTTAAAAATATTGAATAAAAAATATACTACCTATAAATAAATAAAAAAAATACTATAATACAAAAAACACTTTCTGGTGAAATTTACAGTAAAAACACACCATACATTTCCGCATAAAAATAATCAATCCAAATAGAAAATACTATTTTTGTTCCACTAAGAAGTATTATTAAATTATATACATAAAGAACTCAAAAGTAAAATTGAATTGTGTTTTAAATAAAACGACCTGTTTGGTATTGTGAAATATTAGAAAGTGTGAATATAAAACTTTTTACGGTTTCATATTTAGAAATTAAATCAATCGGAATAAAGAAGGATTAAATAAAAATAAATGTAATAATCTAATACCCTATTCAAAATAAATTTGAAGCTAGTTTTAAAAGTTCAAAGCCTTTCAAAAGTTCTGAAAACATTATTGATTCATCAAGGAAAAACACGTTAATTAACAAGGTGTCCGTGGGGAAATTTGAATTAATATCGTTCAACCTTATACTACAGATTTCTAGTTGGTATGACTTTTTGTATTGAAAAAGAACAATGGACTTTCGAAATCAGCTATTATTTATATTTTTTGTGTAGAATCACCCTCCAAAGTTACTGCACTTTAATTCCGGACACCTTTACTTTAATCAAAAAAGAAAGACAAACATTTCCGGGTTACGAATAACCACATTATTTGAAAATCTCCTACTACCATTGTAATAAGCGGAAAATTTTGCTTGGGCAATGATGAAGGACTTAGCTAGAAGAGGAATGGAATCTACAAAACTTGGGTGAAAACCCGACGCATTTATTAACTAAGCTACTAACCCGTTGATCGACATTGTACAATGTTAATAAAAATTTAGTCAACCATTTCAAGGATTTTAAAAAGAGGCGTCAAAAACTCATTTTGTAAATTTATTATAACGACCTATTTGAAAATGTATAGCAACTTCAAATACTAGCGCTGACGTATACAGAATGTGTCAAAAAACGATCCATGTAATGTAATCCGTTTCACAGTTAAAAATAAAAGTAATATGAATAAAGAAGGATTAAAAAAGCGGTTATTAATAAAAATGACCTGTTTGAAAAATAATGGCAGCCGCAAACACATTTTGGAGAAAGTTACAGTAAAAACAAACGACATTCTCGCAAAATCAGATAAAGGTTATTTAGTGCGTGAGTGTAGGCATTGCACGTCAACAGAGGGAGTAGCGAGTAGGGTATAGAGTTAGGTTGGTGGTTGGTGGTTGGCGGCTGGTGGCTGGTGGCTAGTAGCTGGTGGCTGGTGGCGGTGGCATGTGAATGTGGCATTATCGAACTGGGACGGCTCCTAGCACGGACCTGAACCAACACGAGCACCTTTTTCGTATTGTAAAACAAAATCCTTTTTGTGATATCAAAACGAGAGAGAAAAATTTGCATTGTGCATGCGAATACAAATAAAAGCATTCATATTTTATACTCGAGCTTTAGCCAGGTGATTTATTCCGACCCTTTTTGCTATCGATTGCGCGACTAACGTGGCAGGGGTATTCGAATCGGAAAATACACATTTGTGAGAGAAAAGAAAGGGCTGGATTTAAATTTGCACCAAAACAGAGAGAAAATCTGTAAAAAAATCACAAAAAGTACCTACATATTCCATTTCTAATATCTACAGGTTCGTCCGGTTGAGAACATTGCCGTTAACAAAACTCTGTTTGTATTACGCAATAAAAGCTCTCGAGCTTTGGCGTTATGAAATTTACACAGATTTTCTGTCTGAAATTTCAAGTCAACACTTCTCAGCTAACAGCGTCATTTCCATCATGAGCTATAAAGATTTGAAAAATCCATTAATGTGATAAAATTTAACAAGACGCCACTATGTTTATTCTGTATTTTTCTGTTGCTCAATAAGAAAAAATATATAAAAAACGAATACCTACCTCATTTATTTGAAAATCATTTAAAATTTAAAGTGTGTTCACCAGAAAAGTATTATAAACTGAATCAAACATTAGGTTGCATAATTTTGAAATCCAGGTGATATTTTCTATCAGTCGTTTGAAAATGTGTAAAAATTAAGATTTTAATGAAGCTGATTTTATTTTTTTTATATAACAAATAAGTACATCTGGATTTAAGAATGATTTAGTAAATTATTTTTATAGCCAACCCTAATCAATCTACCAACCCTTTTAGGTCCAGCATCCTTCGGCAGTTTCTCATATACGGGTATCATAATATTATATTGACCCTTAGACGATTTAAGAGTTATTACATCCCCTGGTCCCAATATTTAGGATGTCATCTTTGCTACCAACCGGGAGCTACGCGCTTCTCGATAGATACGAAAAGGATAAGGCGAGTTTTGTATTATTTTAACTAAGATCATATTAATAAATACTCTGGGCCGTGTTTTGAGTTGTGAATAAAGTATGCTTCGTGAGGTCTACCAACGGGGCCTCAGAGAAATGTTTGTTTATTTATTTATTATTAATTACAGGCTAATAGCTTACGCCCAAATTTCTACGCGTTTTTCAAATGTTTCACAATATTTCATTATTGTACAACAATTTTATTATTATCGTTTCAACAAATAACGTATTTCGATCATAAAGAATTAACATAAAATTTTTACTTTTTTTTTTGGTTAGATTTACTAATTTATTAGATTGATTTCTATTTTCATTGTTACGTGGGTTGAGTCAAATAATCTGAACTGAAATGATTAAACTCAAGATTTTTTCTTTTCCGTGTTTATCAAATACCTACTGAATTGTATCACATGTCCTTTACTTGAATAAAATTAAAAACCTGACATATTTATTGATCTCCATTTTCCTGTCGCAAACAGATATATTCGCTGAGGAATACTATATTGGTTTAAGGTTAGTAGCTGAGTGGAAAAGCGCGTCGGATTTTCATCCGGGCGTCGTGGGCTCAATTCGTCTGCTAGATAAGTCCTCCATAATTGCACAAGCAACATCTTCCGATTATTATGATGGCAGTAGGAGTTTTAAAAATATTGTCAGGTTATTTGTATCCCGGGAATGTTTATCTTTCTTAAAAAAATAACAATAAAAGTAAATGTGACGCAGTTTCAGCTTACATGTTTTTTTTTCCTTTGTAATCCTACAGATCTCTCCCTTCTTATTAGTCTCCGTTATTTCAAACATTCATTAAAATATACCTATCTATAATATTTAATTTTTAGTTTTTATTTGTGTAAATATAGTATATTATTTTCTCCTTGTTATGTTAGATTAGGTAATTTAGTGTGAAGCGCACTTGAAGTGAACTATTGAAAAAACTCCGCTATTTAAATTCACAGTTATTATTATTATTATTAATATGTGAATGTTTCCACGTAATAAAAAATGATTAATTTCAAAGAACGATGCTTACAAAAGCCAGGGACATGTCAAAGTGAGTCCAGTTAACATGCAAAATGATGGCTGCAACATTGCATCATTATTGATCAATACGGTTATAAATAACTAACGAGTTTCCCACATGCGCCAGCTCTAATTTTTCACTCAATCATGGAATTAACTACAGTGGAAAATGTCTGAAACAACCATTAAAACTTTAAGTAAATTTAGAAACAACCATGCGACTAAGCGTTCGTTTTGCCCATTAAATGGCTATAAATTCGGTAAATAATTGTATGATTTCTTATCAGTTTTTGCAGGCAGTCGCAAAACAAACTGAACTCGAGCCGTTTCAAAATTAGGTCTTTCAATGTGTGTACATTTCCAAGATTGCCGAGTCAAGTTATTCTGTAAATGTATAAATAAATCGCACCACCGAATAAGCAGAAACAAGAGTTTCGTATTTCTTGGATATGACTTTGGTAACTTTTTGTCAAAGTCCTGATTTGCATGCCATGGTAAAGTTCAGAGTTTATGAACTCTAAGCTACAAGGGAATAATATAAATATAAGAATTGTTTGTATTGGAAGCCCGTATTAAAAGTAAGAGTGAGTGTTGTATGGTTCGATGCAAAACTTTGCTTTTATGATAACCTTCAAATAATACTTTTTCCAACCAATCCTGTGTTTTTTCAACTTTTTGGTCACGAACGAAACTATCGATTGAATGTGTTGTGTTTACCACATTATGTTTTAACGTCATATTGTCAGGAACCTTGGAAACTGAGAATTTTTCGCCTGTCAATATTTTTACGACTCACCAAGGCGTTCAAATTAAACCAAAAATTTACAACTAATCGTTCTTACTTTATAAGTCAGCGAGAAAAAGCTAATTTATTGCTTCGTTGAATTTTTATGTGCTTTAATTCTGAATAATTTGGATACTTGAGACAATATTGTTTGGCGGTGAGCGGTTGTGCCGAAAGTTATAATTTCAAAAAGATAAATTAATACGAAACTTGTTCCGAAATAAATTTGTATGGGGATTGTACCAAATATGATTATGTTTTTCAAATATTGTCAGGTTATTCGTAACCTGAAAATTTTTGTGCTTATTTGTGAATATTATAATATAGGTATAGACTCGTTACGAATATTAGATTATTAAATACGTTTGTATCTGAGTTGTAGCAAGTATCAAAGTGTTGAAATATACTAGTAGGGGAGCTGTGCCAAATACAATAGTGCTGAATAAATTAGTAAAGAAATGGTACCGAGTGCGATAGTGGTGAAACTGATTTATTTGGGGTTTGTACCGAATACGAGAGTCTTGAAATATGAAAGCGTGGGAGTTGTACCGAATATGACTGAGATGAAGTGCTGAAATAAACTAGCATCGGAGTTGTGCCGAATATGAGAGTACCGAAGTTTATTAGTATGGCGAATATGATCATTTAGATAATATAAATATTAGTGTGACAGTTCTACCGAATGTGGAAGTTGTGCTGAATACGATAAAACTGATAAATAAATAAACTAGAAAAGTAGCTGTACCGAATAAATAAACTAGCACTAGAATGCTGAAGTAGAATTGTGCTGAATATGACAGTACTAAAGTATATTAGGATGGGAATTGTGCCGAATATGATAGTGCTGAAGTATATTATGATGGGAATTGTGCCGAATATGATAGTGCTGAAGTATATTATTAGGATCGGAATTGTACCGAATATGATAGTGCTGAAGTATATTAGTATGGGAATTGTGCCGAATATGATAGTGCTGAAGTATATTAGTATAGGAATTGTACCGAATATGATAGTGCTGAAGTATATTGGTATAGGAATTGTATCGAATATAATATTGCCGAAGTATATAATACCGAATATTACAGTGTTGAGAAATATTAGAATGGTAGTTATACCGAATGCGATAGTGCTGAAAAAGTTGGTTAGGAGTTGAGTGGAATATAAGTACATACTGACATGTATGTATTAGTATGGTAGCCACACATAATTTCAGAATGCGAATTTCAGTGCTGAAATAAATTAATGCAGAGTTATACCGAATATAAGATTACCAAAGTATTAGTTTGGGAGTTGTGCCGAAAATGAGAGAACTGAAATAAATTAGGTTCATACTCATGAAATATGTAGAGTTGCTTGATTCCAGAACCGTAGAGCGTAAAGCGTAGAGCGTAGAGCGTAGAGCGTAGATCTCTCCAGGTTCGGTGGAGGAGGTAGGTGGCAAAAGCCCGGAATACGGCGAGCCTTCTGCTGGGCCATTTGCATAAGGAGCTGCTACCTGCCGGAGGAGAGTGGCCAAATGGAAATTGTGTTTTCGAAAGCTCCCCGTAATGGATACATTTTCATTGGAGAACACTCTTAAGCTTCTTTGAAATGTATTTCTTTTTAGATATAAACGAAGACCATTTTCATGTTTTTTTTTTACGTGATTAATTATTAATGTGGTGGAAAATTGATTGTTATTCTATCTAAAAAAACTAACGGTAATTCAAAAATATTTTAAGTTCTATCTTTTTTCAATTTAATCAAAATTTTATTTTGTCTGTATAAAACTATATCCATCTGTTTTATGATCTTATGAAACGATGGGCAAAAACACATTTGAAGGGTGAACATCAGACACTCCGTTGTCGAGTGGTTAAGACGCTCGACTACGAATCCAGAGGTCGCGGGTTCAAATACTTTAATTTATATGTGTTTTTTCACATTTAATTAGTATAAAATAATATATAGTATGTTTGCGGCACGTTCCAGAGTGGTAGATACTCTAAATATCACCCTGGTGAAATATCACCATTCAGAATCGAAACGTTGATTGACATGGTTTTAGGCGTGGTTGGTGACCAGATCTGAATAGTGAGGTACTTACCAACCTTCGTCTTCCCCATTTTCTTCCCCTCCCCACTACCTCCAGTCTCACAACATATCCTAATTGGGGATGCCATAGTCTCACTGGCTCCTGACGGTTAGGATCAGTTGAGTATCTTGTGTGGTATTCACTATAAAAAATAAATAAATATACTGTACCCAACACGTTGGCCCAAATCTATGATGGTTTAAAACCAAAACGTTATATTTCATTCTTTGGCGAAAATGAGTTACGAGCTAGAGTTCAGGTGAGTGTTTCAAATAATTAACTTCGTTTATCTCGAAATAATGGTTTGTGGATATACAATATCTTTGCTTTAGGCCATCGATAGTATGAAAATAATAAATATTAAATTAAAATATAATATTGTGGCGGAGTCCCCTTATTAGACCACCGATTGTCACGATAGTAATATTAATAATATCACAATGATCTATAATTTCAGCATTTTTAATATGTTCATTCACATTCATACATCGTCTCAAACATACTCTTCTGTTATTCTGACTCTTCCCATGGCCCGACTCAAGTATTTGATTCACTTGATTGTGCCATGTCTTCCTCGGGCGTCCCCGACTTCTCCTTTCATTCACTTTCGCATCAAATATTCTTTTCACACACATGTCTTCATTCATTCACTCTACATGCCCAAACGATCTAAGCGTCCCTTTCTTGATCCTATTCATAACGCTTACATCAGCTTTGCATTCTTTCCGGATGTCCACATTTTTAACAATCACTTATGATTTTACCGCACATACGCCTCAGAGATCTCATTTCTACAGGATTCAGTTTACTTTCACCATATTTTCATATTTCGTTTCTCCATAGCTTTTAACAATTTTTTTTTCTATAATAAATAATATATATAACAGAAATTTTGATAAAAAATTAAAATCGCAAGTACGCCCCACTGTTGAATTTGGCAGCCACCTCTGGTCTGAAGCCCCTAAATACCTGAAAAAAAACCCTTGACTCTGTGCAGAAACGGGCGGTCCGTTTGATAGATTCTCCTATCTTAACAAACGGATTGTAAACTTTGGAGCACAGACGTCAGGTGGGAATGCTGTCCTTGTCCTACAGGTATTTCAATGGAAGATGTTCCGAGGAACTTGCGTCATTGATCCCTTCGGAACCGGTGCATAGTCGGGAAACTCGCCAAACGCGCACCCAACATTTGTACACGGTTGAAATTCAATACATGAGAACGGGTCGCTTTTACGACTCGTTCTTATGTTCAACAGCTCGGCTATGGAATGATTTGCCGGCCTCTGTGTTTCCTCCCTCCTTAAAAATTAAATTATTTCCCTCAAGTCCTCCTGTGTGGAGTTATTGTAAAAAAAAAATGAAGCCAGCGCTCACCGTTACAGAGTTTTGCTGTTTCAGACAAACAGGTTTTTTTATGGCAAAGATTCTAAGATCCACACAAATTTTATATTAACTCCAGTCAATTTGGTATTTGATAAATGATTATATTAAGATTGTGGGTTTGGAAGTGGAATGTGGAAAAAAATATATTCGAAATGTTTACGTGTTTCGTCTAAAATTTGAATTTACCCAATCACGTTTCGTGTGATAAATACGTCGTACGTTTTCATGACAGGCGTAAAGGCGTACAAGGAAGGTCGTAGAGGGAACGTCGTAGAGAGAGCGGCGTGGATGCTGCAAGTACGGGTGTGCCGTTTCGTAGCACAAAGAAATATGCAAATTTGGTGGTTAATTTCGAGGTTCTGGGCGAGGGGAGTTTATTAAATCGGCAGTAGACAGGTCACGTGCTATCTACACTTGTCTAAACCACACCTTATGTAAGATATACAAAGTTTATTGTTAAAGAGATTACATTTGTCATAAAAAATAAATAGTATGGCGGACATCTGTTCTCTAGTTTGATGAAAGAGCTTTTTTATTTAAAAAAATTATATCTCGCAATGTTATTTTCAGGAGTTTTGAAAATTTGAAATACACTTCAATGACGCAAGCTATGATATTTCTTGTTTAATTTGTTTTAATTCACAGTCTTGGGAATAGTCGGGTAGTCAAAATAGAAATGAATAAGTTTTGTTAATTATTGACTACTATAGTTTAGACAATCTTATGACTTTGTAAGAATCAAATTATAACCTACAATTTACCTACAAAAAAAGCGTGTTCATAAAGTAGGACTTTCGTATAAGACAATTTCATAGAATTTTTTCATCTGAGGCACCAATTCTGAATTAATACAGAAGATATATTTAAACCTGGAACAAAATAAAATACGATTTAACGTGTTGATTGATCAATGTTCCATTTAATATTTGTGTCAGATTTTTGAATTTCACTCACTGGAAGGTCAAAAACACAAATGAATGTATTTGTATATAAAAAAAATACTTGTAGCTTTTCCTTACCTTTGTTCGCAAAGAACAGAGGTTTAAAATCCCATTTGGCTTCGAGTATTATAGAAGCGCGCGCAATTAAGGCTTTGTTTGGCAGAAGGTGCCTGCTGTGAAATGTTATTGTACGAAAACAGAAAAACCAACAAAAAAACATATTTTAATTTATTCAATTTAATATACGAGTATATAAGCGTAAAGTCTACGATTGATCAATAAAAAAACCACCAATGAAATTTTCATTCCCTCCATTAATTTATTAGTAGAAAATTATTTGAAAATTTCAAAAAAGCACGCTTTCGACGTACAATCGAATATTCATCGGTAAAAGTTGTCAACTTAAAGCCGTCGATAATCGGAATAAAATTTAAGACTTTTCTATGTATGAGCAATTTCCCCCGTGTATCGTTTGTTTTCAAACGGGATCTTGGACAGAAGACGCGAGTTGCTGATTTAGTCTCAACACACACGTCAAAAAGAAAATAGCGAGTAAATCGAGAAGTACCGTAATCGCAATAAAATTTCTAACTTCATAACGTATGAGTAATTTTTCCAGTGTATCGTATTTTTCAGTGTATCATATGTTTTCGAACGTGTTGGCAGAGAAACGGTCTAGACGGTTAGCGTATTAATAGTATTTGATTGATTCGATTCGATTAAGGTAGATGAAAAAAATATGTTAAACAATAATTTATACCCGACATTACAAGTAAATTTTAAATTATAGTAAGCTATAGCCTGGGCTCACAAAAGCTGAAGTACATTTTTTACTGATACTCACTGATGTGTGTGTGAGAGCTTTCTACGCCAGTAAGAGATACAGTTGAATAACCACTTTGCATCGGAAAGTAATGCAAGCACGTATTTTACCCACGGAACGGTTGGTCGCTTAGCAACCCTTGATTATTATACGGAGAGCAGTTGTTTTCTGTCAGGTTTTATTCTTATTTAAAATCTGGCGAAAGTATTGCCTGCGACTGTTCAGTGCCATCACAAAATAATGATACGAGCATATCGCACACTGTGTGCGAAAAGGTAAATTGATTAAAAATAAACTCTAATGAAATGAGCATACTTGACCTTTTTCCATTGCCATGTTTTTCAAATGCTGAATCGTATCATTTGTTATTTGCTTCAATGAATGTCAATTTTATTTTATATTTTGACCAATCTATTTTGTTTCATTAAGGCATCGCACCAGAGGTCGTTGATTCAAACTCAGCGTGTACAAATATTTTTTATTTAATTTAAACAAATGACCGGTTAGTAGCTGAGTGGTCAAACTTGTCGGATTCCCATCCTCAAGTCCTCCATCATCGCACAAGTAACATCTTCCGCTTATCATGATGGTAGTAGGAGTTTTAAAAATGTCATCTGGTTATTCGTTACCAAGGAATGTTTGTCTTTCTTAAAACAAAACAAAAAATGTCACAACACATTCAATAGAGAAGTTGAGTGAAAAATATTATGACTTTAAAAAAATATGTGCATGTAGATCGAAAAACACAGATTCTGAATATATATCTATATTTCCATATTATTATTCCCAGAATTAATAAACCCTTCTTGAAAATTAGTTAAAACGCCATAAAATAGAAACGCTTCATATTAGTCGAACGTCAAATGTACCGTTTTCGTACGATGCGATGCCGCGAAGTAAATGGCGGTGAACCATTTTTTACGTAAAATTTCATTTCTTGGAATGATTGTAAATTGCAGTAATGCTTGTATTTTTTACACATTAGTACGATGCAATAGCAAGACGTATTATCTCCTGACATTTTATAAGGTTTTGTTAAATTAAAAGCGGTAAAATTGAAGAAAAAACACAAAATAACAAATATGCAACTGACAGCTGGATAACGACAATGTGCGATGTCAAATATAAGTACCGTGTGGTGCCCCTTCTGAAGGTACAAAACGCGTCACGCACCCACCCCGCTCCTTACCTCTGAGATATTGCCGTTTTGGCGGCGTGTACAAAATTCAAACTTTGAGAATTAATTTAACTATAAAAACTAACTTTAAAAAAAAAAAAAATACCTATATTTAAGTTTGAAGGTGGATATTGATAAAAAAATATAAAAAAATGGACTCAACTTCCTTATTCAGAAAAGAAATTTATTGATATATAGTATATTTGTGGCACGTTCCCGAGTGGTAGATACACATAGTATCGCCCTAGTGAAAGACCGCCACTCAGAATCTAAACTTTGCTTGAAATGGCTTTAGCCATGTTTGGTGACCAGATCTGAATAGCCAGGTACTTCCCAACCTTCCTCTTCCCCATCTACTTCTTCTCCCCATTACCTTCAGTCTTACAACACACCCCGATTGGGGTGGGGATTAGGGTTTAGACGATTGGGAGCATTTGGGACTATTGTGCGGTATTTGATATTAAAAAATATTTAAAAAGGGCTACTGCGTACGTGACGGGCATAGACTTTATAAGGAATTATATTGTAAATACCTCTAAACCACTGGTAGGTACTGTCTCAGCTACTTAGCCTTTTCTTTGTAATTTTGCTACCTTGTTCCGGTGGCTGTCTTTTTTGGGTGTCTAGTGACATCAGCGTTTAATCTATTTTGTCGTGGTTCTGGCGGCTCGTGTTGTCTTTGTGAAAGTTTCCTGGTTGCATCAGCCCGTCACTTGGCTTTCCAATGTCGTCCGAGCGTTTCTGGAGAGACACGATCACTATATATAAATGTAGTTTTGCCATTTAACCTTAAAAAATAACACCTGTAATACCAAATGACTTTATTATCTATGCAAATAATTGCAGATGTGATTTTTTTCTCCTTTTTCGTGGAAGGTGTATAAAATTATAATGTGCAAATTTTTAAAGATTTAATTTGTGAAAAAAAAAATCTGCATTGTAGGTAGGAAATTAGAACAATTAGATTTGAACCAAACAAAAAAACATTAAGATTATAAGTAATGGTGCATATTTTCACATTTCTGACAGTAATGTCCTTGCAAAACGTCACTGAGAAACAGGTTTTCGTCTTAGTTTTGAAAACTTATTGTTTTAAGGGGAAAAGGGATAACAAGTTAAAAAAATTGAGTTTTTTCATTTCAATTTTTTTAACCGGAATTTTCTTTTTTGAAGTTGAAAAATATGTTCGAAAAATCCTGTATGCAAGCAATGCATCTGTGTGGGTACTGTGTTCGTGTCAAATCTGGTTGCGAATGTTGCGATACCTACACTAGTAGGTGCTTACTTCTTTCAACCACTATGTTAAATTTATGTGCTATATTTTTTTGTTGTAAACCACACAAATATACGTCTTTGTAACATTTTGCGTGTTTACTTGTCCAACTCTGGATATAGACATTACTCAAATGTCTCTAGTTTCACAGATGGTAGCTTTAATATTTATAATATTAACTTATGCTTTGTGATAATAATACAAGAAATACGTAAAATATTTCTGTTTAGCGCAGTAAAAATAAAACTTAAAATGGCAATCAATAAATTTAAATAAAAAATCAATAATTTTATATAAAAAACGGGTATTTATTTCTGACCTATAGATACCAACCGTGCGTTGTTTCCACGTCGTGATTTAACTGCTTTAAATGAATATCGATTCCCGGCGCCATAGCACATTAGCTGAATAACGTATAATTTCCGGCGGCAAAGCTCTCGGGGAAGGCTTTACCTGTGTGAATATATTTAGCTAAGCCCCGGGCAGATAGGACCCATTTAATGGCCGGTGGCCCCCTAATAAATAACCCGCGTGGCCCGAGTATCTGCGAGGCGCGTGGAGCGGGCTGAAACGTGACTAACGGGCGGCCCGTGTACACACGAGATAAGCACCTACATAAACTCTGAATTTGCACGTTAAAACGGGATGATGCTGTGAAAAATACGCTTTCGCGCATTCGAAAGGTTAAAGGGCGGCCTGGGATGGCAGAATTAAAATTCTAGTGAAAGTGCCAAGGATTCGTCATCCAGATCGGGGCTAGTTGTCGGTTACCTCCGATAGATTGTATATGGTAGTCATTTCATTACATTTGTATGTACAGGTATGTGCTTGCTGTGGAGTAGGTAGGTACTCGGTCAACGACGTAGATGGGTTCCGCAAAAAGTTTATCGGAAACTTCGGGAGAGGTTCTGTCCCAGGGTGGTCACGGAAACACGGTACAGTGCCGTCGCAGTGGTGAGAGACTATCGTTCAGAATCGCTACTGTTTTTATGTGAACACAATATTAGATCCGTTAGCTAAGGCGCAAAAAGCTGTAGCAAGAATGATAAGTAAAAAAGCTAAAATGTACCCATCAACACCACTATTCAAGGAAACACAATTATTAGATGTAAGGCAGATGTATATACATTTATAAACTAACGGACTATTGTCCAATTACAACCAAAAAAATACACAACACGAAATGAGGAAAAAAGCAACAGAGAAAGAACATCACATAAATAATATTGTAATAAAGCAATGACAAAAATAGGACACAATACACATTAGAAAGAATATTCAAATCAAAGGTAAGGTCAAGTCAAAGTTTTGGTAGAGTCGTAAAGAATGACAAAAATCATTAAGACTGGTACCAAAAATTTCAAGACCATGGCTTGAGTTAACAAGTCTCGACATTCTGGACAGTGAAGAATGATACCCATAATTAGTAGAGTGATGATTGAGGAACAGCAATTCATTGTTTTTGAGTCAACATGCACTTTTCATTTATTATACGAACAACTCTAACCTAGACAATCTTATAAATAATAATACATCCCTTCGACGACTTTATTTTTATAAAAATATACGAGTACGCCTCCGTGATAATATTATTTGATGGAATGTCGATGCATCTGCTATGAATGGCTGCCGAACGATGTTAACGGAATGCCGGCACTACCCAGCGAGGGCGCGCTGGTTTACAAGACAGGGGTGTTTGACAGGCGAAGGCGGGATGCGGGAAGCGGGGTGCGGAATACGGGACAAGGGAAGCGGGATGCGGGAAATTGGTTCAGTGACATTTACCTATTCCACGAGCTGTGTCATCTGCATGGCGCTGAACACTGAACACTTCTACCATATCCCATCACAAATCCCCTATTCAATCTCAGGGCTACACATTCTGAATGTATATTTTTAGAAAGGTCTATTTTTTATGAGTGTATTGTCGGAAATTTTGTACATTCTTTGAATAGAATCCATAATTGAGCACCATTACAAACAATATTTGGAAATTTCTTCTTACTTTTGTATTTTGTGGTTAGTTTAAAGTAAACTCAATTTGAAAAAACATATTTAATGTTACATAAAAAAGAATGCCTGTTTGCCGTTTCGCAGTCCGTGTAAAAAGTTGAACCGTGCGTGCCAATCTGAAACGGTAATATTATACTAAGATGCTGAGAAACAGCCCTTTGTCTTGCTTATACATACTTATTGTTTTTGGCGAAAATGGTACAGCAAGTGTATACTTTGTCCAAATTCTAATATTAGAAAAGGTTTTACAGTTATTCGAAAAGTTTCACTGTGTGTTCTCACATAATAATTTTTTTTAACCGGAATTTTCTTTTCTGTAGTCGAAAAATACTAAATGCAAGTAATGAATCTGTATGGATGCTGTATTTATGTCAACTCTGGCTACGATACCTATAGTACTTACTTATGAACCAATATGTTAAATTTATGTATTCTACGTTTTTTGTAAGCCACCTAGTATCATACGCCTTCGTAATGTTCTTCGTTTTCACCTATGGTTCAGCACTTGATATAGACATCAACCATGTCTCCAGTTTTACAGATAGCCTTAGTATTTTTAATCTTAACTTATATCTCATACAGTAATACTAAACAGGTGAGTAATTCGCATACATTCATCATTATTTTAATTACAAAGCGTTTTTTTACTTAGTAA
This sequence comes from Drusus annulatus, assembly GCA_022651775.1. Taxonomy (NCBI): domain Eukaryota; kingdom Metazoa; phylum Arthropoda; class Insecta; order Trichoptera; family Limnephilidae; genus Drusus; species Drusus annulatus. The sequence goes on from JAGWCC010000585.1 coordinate 107,718, forward strand.
GAACAAACTTCCCCCTTTGAGTATAATTTTTTTGAAAGTCCAGGAGTTTCAAGAGTTGAAATAGAAAAATAATGACCATTTACCGTAAAAGTCCTTGTTCCCAGCACACTGTCGTTTTCCGGCTCTCTGCCCAGCAAAGCCGGCCTGAAATTGCATAAATGATTTACGAGCAGCGGCGACCGTTGGGTGCTAAATGAATTTCAACCGAGTTCAGCGGCAAGGAGCGCATAACACAGAGGGTGTCAAAATGATGTTAACGCTGTGGAATGAATATTAAAATTTTAGTTTAAAACACACTTCCACGGAAGGTGGATGGCCTGCTGCAAGCCTTTGTAATGGCCTTTTCACTACCCTTATCTGAAGCTTCGCGACTTTTTGTTTTAGTTCGGTGAAAGAGATGGAATACAGCACGAAGGTTTAGAATATCAATAAACTCAGGGCAAAATTTACCAATGTTGAAAAATGGACAACAGGTAAAGAAACAAATTCCAAACCTTAACATATAACCTTTTATATTTTGAAGATTAGATTAGTTCCTTTTAACGTTATGTAGTGAACTTTCTTGAACCAGTTATAGTTATAGAAAATTATTAATATCATTTATTTCAAATGGAGAATGAGATCGATTAAAATTCCGGTTTCCTATAAGGTCTCGGTGGCTGAATTGGCAGAAGCGTTACTCCCGGATAGAGTATAGATTCCAAGTTCGAGTCTCGGTCGGGACTGTTATATATTTTCTGTTTCATATTTGCGTAGAAGATTATTGATATAATTTCAAATATAAGTTAAGGTTTTAAATTAAGTGTTAGCATAATTTTGATTAACCTGTATTTTACAAACAGATTTGCACAAGCCAAGAGCCGATATTGTTAATAATAGACGATAACCGGCGGGAAGTGGAAGTTTGCAGCGTGATTGGGATAGTTTCCGATTGCAGTCGGCCATCGGAGATTTCAAATTGGAATTCAATCAAGGCCACTTACGGCTACGTGATGCTTCAGGAATACGTACCGGCGCGGCGTGATATTGATCTAGCAAAGCTTTGAATCTTTCAACTTTCATCATTTACACGAGCTTTTTGGTTCGGATATACCAGCAAATAGTAGACGCTTACGAGTACATATCTGCTAGACTTGTGAATTTACGTAGGTAGGTGTTTAGATTTGCCTAACTAACAGAAAATCTGTTTGTGTATTTAACTAAAGAACTCTAACAGCGAGTTCATCATAAAATACAATAAATTCAAGTGCGATATTCAATTTGAAGCCGTATTATAAATCTAGCAAAGCTTCGATTCTTTCAACTTTCGACTTAGAACATGAGTATCTTTGTATACATATGGCTGTACGAGTACATAGCGAGAGTTATGTATTTAGGTAGGTACTTACTTAGTATCTGAACTATAAAAGCAAAAAATCTGTTGCATTTCTTACAGAATACTTGCGCACATGCAAAGTAATGAAAATTGCAAAGCTGTTTATTTTTGTAATTTTTAATGGAACTAGGGTAACATAAAAATCAATATTTCATCAATTTCTTCCTGTTTGCTCACATGAAATTTTAAATTCTTGGACTTGAATATAAGTAAATGTATTTTGTTTAAATTGTTCACATTTCATACCGATGTTTAGACTTCATAATGTTCACTTTTTAAAAAGATATAACGTAAATAATGTCGACTGTGTTTTGGTCAAAGGCGTTATTCCACATTTATTGGTAAGCAAACTTAGGCCTAGTGGCTTGAACCACTGTCACATTTCACGCTGTCGCAAATCGATGAATAGCGCCATTATGTTTTTTTTAACTGTTACCACTTTAAGTAATCCACCCCCGTTAACCACTGATTCTCGGCCCTTTTCAGTATTCTGATCAAATTGTGATCAGGTGTCGAGCATAACAGCATGCCCGTTATGTTATCACTAAGGCCTAATTTTCCTTGCGAAAAAATGTGGTATAACGACTTTGATGATAATGATTTTGATAATACCAAATTATTTTTAACTTTATTCTACTATTTTTAATTTAAGACCTGACCGGTTTCACCTTATGACGGGCATTTTCAGACTGGTCTGAACTGGTTACCAGTCTGAAGATGCTCCGTCATAAGGTGAAACCGGTCAGGTCTTAACAAAAATAGTGAAATAAAGTTTAAAAAAAATGGTATTATTAAAATCAATAAAATGGAGTTCCACCACGAATTAACAGTTTCAAAATTAAAAATAACTTTGATGATACGTTAAATGCTGCAGTAATCAATCATTCGTTAATAAACATGATGTATTTTGCATTATATTAAACATCTTTGTTAAAATTTAAGTGTTACATTATCAACTAATTAATTAACTGTGAATAATTTCCTTTGTGAGTACGTACGACCGTACGAGCTTAAACTTTTCAAATTTGGAACTGATGTAAGTTGAAATTATCAAATTTAAAAAATTACCCCTTTCAATCCCTGCCTACATAATAAAATACATACCTACAATGTGTTTTAGTAGACATTATTCTATAATATTTGAAATGGGTGGATTAAAGGAACTAATATTTTTTATTGGTGAGTCAAGTTACATCCCGTAATTTTTCTCGTAACTAGTAATAAAGTAAATCATGCGTGATTAAAATGAATATTTCGAAATGTCAGTAAATATATTCGTACAGAATTGAAAATTGTGCAGGAAAATTAAGTTTTCCGATTCACTGCACATTTTAATTAATTGATGAACTTTGTGTTAATCTCTCATTGTGATTTATTGATCTATCATTCGCACATAAGCATTAATTTAAGCTTTATTAGATTTTCATTCAATTCTAGTTTGTATTAATGATTACACTCGTAATTATGGAATCGGCTTGATTTATGGAAAACACGCGATTGTTAATATTCAAAATAAATCAATGATATACTCGACTAGCAATCTGCAGGTCGCGGGCACAAATCCCGACAGTAAATAAATAAATAATCCCGTAATTATTTACAATTTTAATTTTTCATTTTTATTCTTCAATTACAATTTTACTATAAATATATATTTATTGCTGTGCTAGTTCAATACTATTACAAGTTCAAAAAATATTTATTTTTTAGTTATTGGTCTTTTCTGATTCCTTATAACATAAAAATCAAATGACACCCATAAGTCATTTTTTTTTTACTTGTTATAGTATTGAACTAGCACACCAATATGTATATTCATTCATATTTAAATAATATACAGTTTAATGAAAATGAAATAATAACTTTGTATAAAACCGCAGGTTTTATTTGAATTTTTATGACCGACCGGTTTCGCTTAGCCTAAGAACCATCAGGTTACAAAATAAAACTAAACAAAAAATACAAAGTGTACGGTTATATATACATACAGAGGGAGAAAACAATAAAAAAATAAAACAAGAGAACAGTGAGAAAACAACACAATAACATTTAAATTATAACAAAGGAGCAGAGAGAAAGAGACATAATATGAAATGTCAGAGGTAAAACGTCTACTAAGAAGGTGATTAAAAAATAACGATAAATTTTATAAGCTTAAAAAAAAACTGTATTTGCGGCACGTTCCAGGGTGATAAATACTCTCAGTGTCGCCCTGGTGAAAGACCAATCTCAAGAATTGAAATGTAGCTTGAAATGATGAGATCTGAATAGCCCGGTATGTCTAAACCTTTTACTTCCTCATTTAATTCATCTCCAACATACTTGAAGCTCACAACATACCACAATTGGGAATGCCATGGTCCCACCGGCTCCGGGCAGTTAGAACTCTTGTGCGAAAAACACAAAATAAGGAATAGTTGTAGAGTAGTAAAAAATGGTGTTTGATTACATACAAATATTATTGATGTTATAAACTTCTTGTATCTACATTTCGTGCGGTTGAATAAATCAGCCACCTCTGCGTACGTATTATCAACTACATGCAATCTAGGTACAAATGAGTATCTGAAAGATTATAAAAGAAACATTTCGGCAAGTGGTCTGGCAGACAAACAAAAATGGAAAGATTATTTTTCAGAAGCAAGAGTACACGTATTTTTTTTATGCCACAGGAAAAAATGTATTCAATAAAAGTAATTAGTAAAAAGTAAAACCACTAAAAATATTTTTCGTTAAAATATAAAATTAGAATAAACCAAGAGAATAAGCTTTCCTCGTTATTGAGATCTAATATGCGAAGGTAATTTTCAAAAGTGAAAAAGAAATAATTCGGAAAAATCGATAGCAGACCTATATTCGTTATGGTTCTCTCGGATTGGAAAATACGGGAGTGGCTTTCCTGATAAAATAATAATAAGTACTGCGCCAAAAGTTAATTAATCCAATATATCCCACGAATGATATCCGCCATTGTCACGCGATGGTAGCGTTATGTTAGGGGTTAAAAAAATATATGCTGCATTAGGGGTTGTGGAATTTTACAGGTATTGATTAGAGAACCTGCCTTTTGTATTAAAAATCACACACAAGTTAGTTTTCCAGTACAAGTTTTCCCACCCTAAATGTAATTTTTTTTACCTAAGGTTAAATTTTTCAAAAGCGTACGAGTATGTACATCTCTAACTCTTCCACCGGTCAGGGCTGACTTTCATCTTCAACGCCCTCAGAGGGTGGGTCATCTCCCATCCATAGCGGATACTTGAGATCTGAAGATCTGCCTATGCAAAGAAAACTGGACTTTGAAATTCAGGTTATTTGGATTCTGTTGGAAAGGAAAAAGGGCTTAAGGGACACTTTGGTAAAAAAATAGTTGAATATGCAGTTTTGATAATTTTTTTCAGAATCAAATGCTTTGACTCTCTTTTAATTTTGAAGACTTCTGTGGCCCGTCAGTCATCTTAAATAAATTTACCATTAGCGAGTACCCGACATACTTTGCAATGCCACCCAAAGAAATAAAGTGTTTGTCCTTTAATTTTGTTAATTGAACTGCTTTTAAATACACATTTTTTCCGTCTGGTACGTATATGAATAAATCAAAAGGTTTTCCGACTCGAGAGCTTTTTAAGCTTTGAGCTTTATAAGCTTTGAGATTTTTAAGCTTTGAGCTTTTTAAGCTTTGAGCTTTTTAAGCTTTGAGCTTTTTAAGCTTTGAGCTTTTTAAGCTTTGAGCTTTTTAAGCTTTGAGCTTTTTAAGCTTTGAGCTTTTTAAGCTTTGAGCTTTTTAAGCTTTGAGCTTTTTAAGCTTTTAAGCTTTGAGCTTTTTAAGCTTTGAGCTTTTTAAGCTTTGAGCTTTTTAAGCTTTGAGCTTTTAAGCTTTGAGCTTTTTAAGCTTTGAGCTTTTAAGCTTTGAGCTTTTTAAGCTTTGAGCTTTTTAAGCTTTGAGCTTTTTAAGCTTTGAGCTTTTTAAGCTTTGAACTTTTTAAGCTTTGAGCTTTTTAAGCTTTGAGCTTTTTAAGCTTTGAGCTTTTTAAGCTTTGAGCTTTTCAAGCTTTGAGCTTTTTAAGCTTTGAGCTTTTTAAGCTTTGAGCTTTTTAAGCTTTGAATTTTTTAAGCTTTGAGCTTTTTAAGCTTTGAGCTTTTTGAGCTTTTTAACCTTTGATCTTTTTTTCGTGCTTGAGGTCTAGGTCTTTTTCTTTTTGGAGCCATAATTAATTTGACAGTGGAAGTCATGCCTTTTCACGACTATTACTATCTCTAAACAAAGAAAAAATCATTTAAAAATTTTATTTCAAACATTTATTTAAAAAAAAAGGTACGTAACACAGTACCTTATTGTGTTTTCCATTTTGAAAATATTCTACCGCAACAAACGGCGGGTTCTATGTTTTTAATACTAATTTAAAAATATTATAGTAACAGTTTTATATATTGGATTTCATTCACTCTCTAAACCTTCCCGTCACTAATAATAACAAACTGTGCTTTTCAGCGAAATCGGTCGAGTAATTTTTGAGTAAATCTAACACAAACATTCATTTATATATATATAGAGAGAGAGATTTGGGAGAAGGCTAGACTCAAGCGACACAAGTTTGGGACTTTTTTAGCTTTTTATCGCTTCGGTTTACTCAGTGAGAATATTGAGTTACTTGAGTAAATTTGTTTTTCAAAATCCAACCAGGTACTGAAGACTTATGAATTTTATTGTAAAACAAACAAAAACTTTGAAGTGCCCAGGTGTTGTAAACTTCTCAAAATGGCGCCTTAGCCTTTTTGCCTTTCCCTCAACGATATTATATCCGCTGTTAACCAAAATGACATCTCGGACTTTGCTGCGAATACTTGGGTACTCAAATTCTTCACACACCAATAAGCGGACAGCTCTCTCTCTCGACAACTCTCTTTTTATTGAACTGTAACTTTATTGAATTATTTGATTTTATGTAAAATTTTGGACCATAATAATATGGGCATGCACCTTATTTAGTGGGTAACAATATATATTGTAAGAAAATTGTTATACATAAACAATCGAGCGTTGAACCGTAAATGAAAAAAAAAATGTACACTAGCTAACAACAAAATGCGTTTTATCAGAAACGATTTTTTATTGAAGTTTTGTTATTACTTAAAGCACTCATATTAACATTTCACGCATCTATTTTTTCCCGTAGCTTCAATATGGAGGTAGTTATGCGGAATGCGTCCAACCCACAATTATCCAAAATCGAGTTTGACATGTTTTCCAATATATAAATACGAAATTTCTATCTGCTGAAAACATCCAAGCTCCAAATTCAATAGATTTTTGCAAAATATTTTTTTTACTAACCCATATTGCAGATACTCGACTTAAATTGAAGATTAAAATCATTTTAATGTACGAAAATATAGGAAATACATTTATAAAAAAAAACAATGGTAGATTATAAATTACCTATTCATGATTATCATAAAGAAACAACGCTGATATTCACTTTACAAATGCCGTAATATGCTTTTGATCGTCATATTTTCAAACGCATTTTTCTCAGTGTCATATTTAAAAAAAAAAGTTTTCAAAAGAATTTTAAATTTATTTATGTTCATGATTTGTGTTTTGTTAAATTCTTTAAAGTAGTTTGTGAATAGGTACCGAATATAAAAATAAAACATAAATCTACTAAAAAACCTTCAAGGATCAGGACACAAGAAATTTTCACACTGGAACCTTCGAAAAGCATTAATAATACATGAACTGTGAAATTTAAAACAAAACAAATTGGTTTAAAAAATACCAATAAATAGTAATGTTGTCCCTAACTTAACTAAATAAATGCACGTTGCTGTCACTATTAGGGATGTTTTTTTCATTTTTAATGGGAAAATTTACTGTTTTACCCTAAACAAACGTTAATAAAACATCACCTTTAATTTTATTCATTTTCAGCGCTGTCATGCGCCGTCACGTTGGGCAGTGTCGTGTTTAAATAGGACAAGTCGTTCCTAAATAAGTTTGTTAATCAAACAAACTAAACTATTAAAGCAATCCACACTAAATTACATTCCCGTAAAGCCACCAAGCCTTTAGGGACACATTTAACATCTGAAAAAGTACACGTTGACTTCCAGACCCCTATCAGGCTGATCAGTAAGCGCTAAGCAATGAGCAGTAGGCAGTAGGGATGGGGAAATTTCACTAGATTTGGGAAAAAAATGCTGAAAAAACGGTTTTCTTGATCCGGGAAAAACACGTTTTTATTTTGTACATATCTACGAGTATCTATGGCAATGTTTTTCGGACTGCCAGTAAACTCATAAAAATCAGAAAAAAATCATAATTTGATTGAGGTATGAAAATTGTTTTAAATTACGTAGGTAAATGTTTATAGTTAATACCGCACAAGAGTCCCAACTGCCCCCGACTGTCTAGAGCCAGTGGGACTATGGCATCCCCAATTGGGGTATGTTGTGAGGCTAAAGGTAGTGGGATGAGGAAAGAGATGGGGAAGATAAAGGTTGGGACGTACCTGGCTGTTCAAATCTGGTCACCAAACATGGTTAAAGCCATTTCAAGCAACGTTGCGATTTTAAATGGTGATCTTTCACCAGGGCGATACTCAAGATATCTACCACTCTGGAACGTGCTGCAAATATACCATATATTATTTCATATGAATTAAAAATGTTACGACACATATCGATTAAATAAAATTTATTTGTCCACGCCGGGTTTGAACTCGCAACCTCTGGATTAACTCGACCACGGAGGCCGTCCATACAACGTGTTAAAATAATATGAATTAAAAAAAATGACTCAAGGGTGGAGTTAGTATTTTTATATTTAACTAAACAAACACAAGAACCTTGTTCTTTATGGTGAGGAACAGCTTATATATTTATTTTGTAATATACTGTGCAAAAATTGTAACAATTACCTTAAATATTTTTGTAAAAAAAAAATAAATAATATTACATAACAAAAAAAAGCTGTTGAATTTCAACGAATTTTCAGTCTCGAACTAATTCTAGAATAATCGTTTGTTTTGATTGTTATAGAAACGTGGGGTTTGCATTTATCGACGTCAATCTAATTTCTTTGTTAGTATATTAAAATAATAAAATAAAATAATCTCATTTTACTTCCAGAAGACGATGAAACCTACCAATACGTTGGTATCATTGTGGTCCTCGGAATTTATGAATAAAAAATTACTTGGTAAGAGGGAAAAAGGGTATCATATCACTGGAGAATCGCCCCTGGAAACATGTATTTTTTACATTTTAGTAGAAAGCAATCACTTTGTGGTTTGACATATTTAAAGAAATGAAAAAATAATTTTGTATAGACCACGGACATTATATTATTTTTTATGACCAACCGGTTTCTCTTAGCCTAAGCCTCATCAGGGTACAAAATTAAACTAAACAAAAACTACAAAGTATATACGTACAGAGGGAGAACAAAATATTAAATATAAAAGAACAATGAGAAAACGAAAGAATAACATTTAAATTATAACAAAGTTATCTTTCTCTCTGTTGTTTTTTAATTTTATAATTTGTTCTTTATGGCTTAGAGAAACCGGTCGGTCATAAAAATTAAAATAGTATCCGTGGTCAATACGAAGTTATGTTTTCATTTTTTTAAATATGTCAAACCACAAAGTGATTGCTTTCTACGAAAATGGATACAAAATTATTTTTTCATTTCTTTAGGTATTTTTTTGTTATATTAATATGGAACAAGTACCTCTATCTACAAGTATTTTTGATAAAATAAATTATGTTTTAGAATTTTAAATATGATAAAGGGTTAAATAAAACTATGTTGTTGATATTGGCGTGTGGCACCTATGGCCGCTCCATTTCTACTGTATGGCAGTTAGCACTAGGCAGTAGGCAGTAGGTAGTAGGCAGTAATCGGGCAAAGCAGGTGTCTCCTCTGAGTCAGCGCTGTGTCCCCGCTCCCTTTAGATGACCCCTACGGGAGCCATCACCCCCTTAGCTAATTCAGATTAATACACGATGAGCGTTGCTTACATGGCGTGTTTGCCGCTGATTAAAAGCCTATCCAGGATATGCCGGGAGTGGTGTTGGCTACGGAGATCCTTTTTAAAACTGACGTAACACATCTTCTTGGATGGGAACCTGAAAGTAACGTATTCAGAACCCGTCGAAGGCAATGTGTTCAAATTTATATGGTTATGCACTTTCAGTGTTCTCGGCGAGCAAGATTCAAAATTCAAAAAAATGCTCCAAATAGCTGTGTTTAGTGGACAGATCTGAGATATAGTAAGGGAAGGATATGCAAAGTATCGTTTATTGTACCTATACACAAAACCGTCGGCGTCGAATAGTTGCTTGCATGTTATCCTCAAGGTCAAACCGCACTAGAGCGTCAGCGACGCTGCACTACACGGCGCGTCGCTTCACCACGAAATATGTTGAATTTGGCAGCCACCTCTGGTCTGGAGCCCCTAAATACCTGAAAAAAACCCTTGACTCTGTGCAGAAACGGGCGGCCCGTTTGATAGATTGCAAACTTTGGAGCACAGACGTCAGGTGGGAATGCTGTCCTTGTTCTACAGGTATTTCAATGGAAGATGCTCCGAGGAACTTGCGTCATTGATCCCTTCGGCACCGGTGCATAGTCGGGAAACTCGCCAAACGCACGCCCAACATTTGTACACGGTTGACATTCAATACATGAGAACGGGTCGCTTTTACGACTCGTTCTTATGTTCAACAACTCGGCTATGGAACGATTTGCCGGCCTCTGTGTTTCCTCCCTCCTTCAACATGGGCCTCTTCAAGACCCAAGTTCACTCCTTCCTTTCCTCAAAAAAACCCTCCACACAGCATCCCCAAAGATGACATAGGCCCTGAGGGAAATTGTTTTCCTCAAGGCCTCCTGTGTGGAGTTATTGTAAAAAAAAATATATATATGTTTTCACTGTTTTGTATGAAGAAAACCGCACCAGAGCGACGCTGCACTGCGCGGCACGGCGAACAGAAAAGTGACGGGCAGCGCCGCTGACGCGCAGCGACGCGCTAGTGCGGTTTGACCTTAACTGGGAATTTTCTTGACTATTAAAATACCATTTAAATTAGAATTAACTTTAAAGCATTAATAATTGTTTTTTAAAATATTTAAATAATATCAATAATCAACAACACAAATGTGAAACAGAAAAAAACAGAAAATAAAAAGACAATGTTCACACTCAAGACTCGAACTCGGATCCTCTACTAGTCTACTCTATCCGGGAGTATCGCTTCAACCAATTAAGCCATTGGGACCTTATTAGTAACCGACATTTTTAATATCAATAAACTTCAGTGAAAATTATGAGATCGATTGGAAATGTTGGTTTGTAGTAAAATCCCAATGGCTGAATTGGTTGAAGCGTTACTCCCGGATAGAGTAGAGGATCCGAGTTCGAGCCTCGGCTGTGACCGTTGTCTTTTTATTTTCTGACTTTTTCTATTTCATAGTTGTGTTGTTGATTATTGATATTATCTAAATATTTATTAAAATACTGATGGTGCCACTGGAGACTACGATTTTTTTTAAATGTATAAGAGTAGGTAGGAAAATAACGTTCCATTTTCTAGCCGTTTTCCACTGCGAAAAAAGCACCCGAAATCGTTATAATTTCATGAGAAGAATCTCTACCTGGGGATTGTTTTGAAAAAAAAGGTACTCAAACTTTGGTTTCCAAGTACATTTATAAATGTTAATTATTTCTTGTTTGCCGGGCCTGAAATGGGTGTTTGTTGTTAGCTATGACATGTGTCACTGTCACATCGACACGAGACGACATAATAAAGTGACAGGAAGAGAATTGGTAATATTACTGTGGGAATAATTTGGCTAGAATAAATATTATGTCATGTTATTTACGATAAAATAGATTGATACGTAAATATTATTGTTCAATAATATTAATGTAGTACAAATTAATCTGAAAAAACAACAGCAATGTACTGTATTTATATTGAATTAATCGATCCATTTAATTTGTGACAGAATTGGGTGGTTTTTACCTTAGTTTCGCACATTAATATTTTATTTATTGATCAATCGAGATGAAATCATTGGATGCTCTGATACGTTTATTATGTATCCAGATACATAAAATAATCTTTTTTTTCTCCATAAAGTAGCACTGAAAATCTGTAGTGTAAGGTCGAATTAACCCGATAAATACCCCCGTAGTGAACAGTGGTATGTTTGTTCTGTAGCTATGGACACCGCACTCAAAAAGTACCTTAAGTACCATTTAAGTACGGTGAAAGGTTGGAATTTAAAATAAAGTTATCTATCTTTTATGCTTGTACTATCATGCAGAATCATCTCTCAAAGATACTGCACTTTACCCTCGAAAATCTTATATACAAGTTTAATGCTTGACTAGACTTGACATGAAATTCAACTCCTTAGCATATATATGTATATATCATCGCTGGAAAGGCAAAGGGGCCTAAGTGACACTTTGGTAATAAAATAATTAAATATGCAGTTTTGATCAGTTTTTTTCTTCATCGAATGCTCTGACTCCCGTTTGATTCTGAAGACTTTTGTGGCCCTTCAGCCATTTAAAATATATTTACCACTTGAGAAAAGGCTTGACTCAAGCGACACAAGTTTGGAACTTTTTAGTTTTTTTTTTTACTTCAGGCAACTTAGTGAGAGCATTGAGTTACCTGGGTTAACTTTTTTTTAAATCCAACCAGGTACTGAAGACTTAACAAGTCGTGCTCTGGTGTAAACTTCCCGAATGGCGCTTCAGATCTTTTGCCTTTCCGGCGACGATATATATATATTCATGCTAACTTTATTAATGAAATTTCTATCGAAATATACAAATCACTAAAAGCGTATAAAAAGTTTCAGGAGAGTGCCTCAATACTTTCTTCTTGTCATTAGTCACCACCTGTTCGCTTCCAAGAGCGTAAACTGACAAATTATGAGAGTCAGATTACTTACTAACGATAAATTGTTCACTGTCTCTGATGCGCAAGTCTGCGGGCCCATTCTCCCGTGGCAGCATTTTGAGAAGGTTTGGTGGCGCAGGCGAAATATTCTAGAACTAGATTCCAAAGTGTTCCGAAGTTTTACGTGGCCGTGAGGCCTTTCGGTGACGTGTTCATTAAATAAATTTTCTATTAACATTTTGAGAAAATTAATCAAAATGCACGAAATGTTAATTTAAAAGTTTCGACCGTCTCTTAAAGGAGACACAAAACTGAAAACCGCCGGCTAACTGTTTAAACTGTTTATTAAATGGTAGGAAAGATACTTGGTTTGCTGTCGGATGGATCAGGTCAGAAGGAGTTCAAGTCCCTCTCGATGTAATAATATTTTTGCTAGATGTGGTTTTCTTAAATGTATATTTTAATAATACATGTTGTATTAAATAGTTTCTTCATGATGATATTTATTCATATAATTTGGTCCCTTAAATAAAAACGAGTTTTGGGTTGCAGGATGGTTTTTCTATTTTTTTTAGATAATAGTTATTTTTCAGTGAACATGTTTTTTTATCTTCTTAAAAAGAAAGACAAACATTCCCGGGTTACGAATAAGCTGACAATATTTGAAAAACTCCTACTGCCATCATAAGAAGCGGAAGATATTGCTTGTGCAATGATGGAGGACTTAGCCAGCAGCGGAAATGAACGCACGACGCCCGAGTAGGAATCCGACGCGTTTGTCCACTCAGCTGCCGACCGTTTTTATTTTATTTTTTATAGTGAATTCCGCACAAGAGTCCCAACTGCTCCCAGTGAGACTATGGCATCCCCAATTGGAGTATACTGTAAGGCTGAAGGTAGTGGGGAGGAGAAATAAATTAGGAAGATGAAGGTTGGGAAGTACCTGGCTATTCATGTCTGGTCACCAAACACGGCTAAAGCCATTTCAAGTAACGTTTCGATTCTGAATGGTGGTATTTCAGCAGGGCGATACTTGGAGTATCTACCACGCTCTAACGTGCTGCAAATAAACTTTACATTATTTTATATGAATAAAATGTGTTTTGACACATATTAATTAAGTAAAAGTTATTGGCGCACGCCAGGTTTGAATCCGCGACCTTTGGATTCGTAGTCGAGCGTCTTATCACTCGACCATGGAAGACGTCAAATGTTCCAATTAATTAGTGTTATTTGCTGAACGTCAGGTTTATGAAGTATTCACTAAGGCAAATAAACATTTTTTTATACTATCGATGAAAATTTTTAGTGGATTTTACGGTATGCTCTGCTGATGGAAACTGCACCGTGAAATGGGCTATAAAAGTAACCTCAAAATTGCAATTTACCAGAAAACTACCAATCACACCTCGCATGCAAACCATATTTCGTTTTTTAGCTAAAAGTACAGCCCCTAAGTTTCACGTTTGGTTTAACTAGTTAAGCTCGTAATATTACAAGCTCACGTAGTAAAATCCACATAGTGCTTTGGACCTATTTTTAGAATTTCGAGTGCTTAGTAATATGTAAATTTATAAACTGTTGCGCGCATAATCTTACACAATTTTTGAATGGAAAGCACCCATTCAATATTAATTTGAAATGTTTTTAACTAAAAAAATGTATAATGCGAATATTGTGAATTTATTTTTGAATGCTTTAAATTTATAATATTATTGTCATATCATCTGCTCCTCCTGCTACCGCATTCACGGTGGACGTGAAAATTCGAAACGCAAAAAGTCTGAAATTCGTTTCCGATCACGCTACTGCACGATGAACTCTTACCCGTCCTTATCCTTTTTGACATGTGTGTCTAAACTAAAATGGGTGTTAGCTAGGTGAAAACAAAAGCACGGTTTGCTCCTTCGTGTTCCAGTCCAGTGGCGTGCACCGCGCACCGTCGGTCGTCTCTAGAGCGGCCACAAAAATGTTGACATGGCACTAAAAGCTTTAGAAGTAACTACCGCTCGTCAACTTTAAGAAACCTGATATATTTATTGTTATAGTAATAATAAATACTATATTATTAGTAATTTTGCAATATTTTATTGCAGCAGTATTATGTTGACTAATACTATACTATTGGCAGATGGTTACCGACTCCTGAAGTGGGCGTAGCCCAACCAAAAGCTGTCCGCAGGGTCTAGGGCATCAGGTTTCTTACCTGCTAGTTTATGATAACTCTGAAACACAATTTGATAACAAGTAATCAAAGAAAATATAATCAATCAAGCTTAATCAAAAATGGTTAGAACACATTATCAATTTGGGTATAATGTACTCAAATTATTTTCAATTTTTATATATGTTTGTGGGACCGCGATATCTGTTTCTAAAACCATATTTTAATAAGTTATACTTTTCCCCTTAAAAATGGTTTAATATGAAAGAAATTACGAATAGTATGTCACAGAGGGTCATAACAAGGACTATTAATCTAGGTAAACTACCTCTGCAGTCGAATCAGGGAGGTTTTCTGCTCGGCCAGTAATTACAGTGACCAGGGTAGGAACTAAACGGACGAATTACGGCCGGGGCCACTGAACATATAATCCCTAGAATTGTTAATATTGTCCCATTATATAATATACTGATTTGAAATATAACCAATTTAGATAAAAACCTTTCAATTCCTAGACCCCAGACAAACGAATCAATTTATAATAATAATATTTGGATGATTTGTATAGCGCCGTTTTTGTGAAAAATCACCTCAAGGGCGCTGTACAGATCTTATTTTCTATTATTAGATATTAATTCCTAGTTTAAAGAGAAAATATACAGGAACATACTTACCTGGCAGGTTCCATCAGAGGGACACACTTATTTACATAAAATTATAATTATGGTTTTTATTTTTATTTTATTTATTTTTTCCGATTTAGGGCATGGGAGTGAAATTAAAAAACTTCTTTCTGAGTGTATATAACCACACGCTATGTATTTGTTTTATTTATTTTATTGTTGTACCCTGGTGATGCTTAGGCTTAGCGAAACCGATCGGTCATAAAAAGTAAAATAAAATCTGTGGTCTTATACAAAAGTAATTTCATTTTCATTAAATATATCAAACCACAAAGTGATTGCTTTCTACAAAAATATAAATTTTATATGATGAATATGTGATATTTCACATTCAATTAATATAAAATAATACATAGTTTATTTTCAGAACGTTTCAAATTGGTACATACTCTCAGTGTCACCCTGTAGAAAAAAGTTGTCGTGGTTGGTGACCAGATCTGAATAGCCAGGTACTTTTCAACCCTACTCTTCCCTATATCTCCTCCTTCCCACTCTATTCAGTCTCACAACACATCCCAGAACGCACTTCTACCGATAAATCTATTCAGTGGCCAGGTCCTATACAGTATACACGCGAATGTCTGCAATTGGCCGGTGTTAATGGCCGACGGGGGTAATAGGGAACTTTTACAACCCTGGCCTATTTGCGGATGGGAATATTAACTGTCATTTACACCGGAATCCCGGCAGTTAGTTTTTACGACCTTTTTATGAATGTGCCGTAATTTAGTAAGACAGTTTTCTTTCTTTCAATTGTATAGACTGGTACGTTTTGTATTGACGATATTTAATGTGAGTACTAAAATTGGATAATATATTTGTGATTTTTCATTCAATCGTAGTTATTGTTTAAGCTTTTAATTTGATTTGACATTTTGATTTAATCAAAATATTTTTTGGTTTTTACGTCATGCGTTGATAATTATTTTAAAACGAAATATTATTTTTTTGTTTGTTTATTTACCTTTAAAACTATTGTCAAAACATCAAGTGAAGTTAAAAAAACGCAATAATTGAAAATAAATCTCATTGGATCATCAAAAACCAAGGTTGTGTTAAAAAAAGCATTTTATTATTTTGCTTTTTACACAAATATTAACATTTAAAAAAAACAATATACTCATAAACAGTGCAAAAAATATTGTAAAAGAAAGAAAAAATAGTATTGAATAACAGGCACATCCAGAGTTAAATAGTTTCCACAATTAATTTATTATTTATTTATCTATTAGATGAAAAAAATTGTACTAAGGTATTCTTATATTGTAATATTAACGTACTAAATATATCAACATCATCAGAGTATTTGTTTTAGATGTTCAATTCGTCGCATAGGAGTATAATACGAGTATTGTGAGGTTGAAGTAGAATTGTCACAATAAGTGCTAGGTACTGTCTTGTAACTGTCCTGCCAGGAACATGAAATTAATGCAATTAAATATAATAGTTCAGGGCTGTCAATTATTGAATAAACAAGTGAAGTCGGTAATTATTCTACTTAGTGATAATTAATCAATAATATAATTATGAAACCAACTTAAATTCACAAAAAAATAGAGTAAGGAAAAAATTTCGAGACCAAAAAAGCGTATATTATGATGTGCAATGACAGATACCAGCTTATATGAAAGATTATGAAAGGAGGTCACGACAAAAGGAGAAGAGCTCGTAAAAGAAGTCTTGATTACGACAATTCAGAAACTGTTATATCGAAGGCGAGTAAATTGTTATTTATGGCGTAGGATAGAGAAAAGTGGAAGCATATGCCATCTTATCTTCATTACTTGGATAGAAACTTGAGGGAGAAAAAATTGCACAATATTAGGTACTTTAATATTCACTCATAACATTCTAGCATATAAAAATACTCTCCTTTGATATGGCTTCAGTATAATATTTTCATTTAATATTTTAGATGGGAAAATCGGGAACACAATATTCCTAACTTTCCCCCAAACTCTGGGTAAGTTTTCTCGATACTCTGGGAGACTTGGTCCATAAATATGATTCTGCCACCGCCAGACATGTTTTACAGCGAGATAGGCGGTGTGCCAATTACAGTTTGCGTTATTAAATGTTTTTGTTGTGAAATAACATATCTAATCCAAACAACCGGGAAACTGTTTAGTACAACGCTAAAGAAAAACTATTAATTGTAAACTTTTGATTATATCCTGCTAAGCCATAAGCTACGAGACTGCGGAAAACTTAATTAAGAGATTTTTTCTTAACTTACTAACATACCAAATATATTGAAACATTCATTATTAGAGTAGTAGATACTCTCAGTATCGCCCTGGTGAAAAATACAATATTCAGAATCGAAACGTTGCTATAGTATATATTTTTTTATTTGCCCATGAATTTATGTTTTTTCTTTGTTATTGCATATAAATTTATTTTATGTATTATTATAAATTTTGGAATGTATTGCATTGCATTACTCCTGCATACCTTCTGGAATACAACTTTATTGATACTATTATTTATTATATTATGTGCTTATTTATTATATTATGTATTCACATAATAAATAATTGTAGGCCCTTAATTCAAACATGACTTGAGCGTAGGTTTATTTAAATGTCACCTTGAACGGAATAGTATCAACCCTTTTTTTAGTTTCTTTTACTATTTAAGTAGTTTTTGTAAAATTATTTTGTTTTTTGTAAGTAAAAAATAAATTATTTTAAAAAATATCTGTCCAACTATTTAAAGGAGTTTGTGATAAAACTATTGCGCAAGCTACAAAAAGTAGCAAACAAATACGAATACAAGCTCTGAATTAAATATAATACAAGCAATAAAATAAACCTTACGATTTACCAGAAATAGCAATATAACAAGAATTATACGGTGGAAATGTAAAATGCTTGTCATAAAACAACTATTTTGGTATATTTTAAAATTTAACCCTTTGAAACCCTCATTATTGTTTCTACATATACATACACCTGTTCAAAAGAAAAGGTGAATTTTAAATTTTCACGGGTTGTGTACATTCGATTATCATTTTTTAATGTTGGTACACGTATGTTTATCATATGTTAGCATTATCAGACATTTTGGATTAGTGGTTTGTTTTTGACCACTGGAAAGGTTAGTCACGTTTTTGTGTGTTCTTCGATTTTTTACTTTTGAAAAAAATGGATCAAAGAATAAAATCCATGATTTGTTTTTCCACAACTCCAGGATGCTCATCGTCATTAAAATCTTCTCGGCCTTCTGTAAAGCGCTTGTACCACTTATAAACACTTTTTTGAGACAAAGTAGACTCGCCGAATGCCACAGTCAACATTTTAAGTGCGTTGGAGCACTTTATTCAATTTTAACGTAAAATTTAATACATATTCTTTGATCCATTTTTTTCAAAAGTAAAAAATCGAAGAACACACAAAAACGTGACTAACCTTTCCAGTTGTCAAAACCAAACCACTAATCCAATATGGCTGATAATGCTAACATATGATAAACATATGTGTACAAAAATAACAACAACAAAAAATCGATAATCGAATGTACACAGCCCGCGAAAATTCAAAATTCACCTTTTCTTTTAAACAGGCCTCGTATATACTATATTTAATAGCGTTGTGACCGCTTTGAAAGAACTACTTCAAAGAACTACCCCTTTTGGCAAAAGTTCCTACTTCATTTATTGTTCATTGAACAAATACTTGAATTACTTACAATTGAAGTCGGTAGTTCATTTTAGCGTTTATTCATTTCATTGAAAGAAGTACTTTAATTTGCAGCAGTACAGTTGCAAAGGCATCAAAACGAAGGAACCAGTCCCAGTTCCTTTCGTTTTTAAATCTCTACCGAGTAGTACGTAATTTTTGTGGCGAGGAACCGGTTCCAGTTCTTTCCAGTTTCAAAGCCGCTACCGACTAGTACGTGATTTTAGTGGCGAGGAACTAGTTCCAGTTCTTTTCGTTTTCAAATCTCTACCGACTAGCACATGCTTTTTCGGCGAGGAACCGGTTCCAAAAAGAACTGAACAAAAAAGCGGATAAATTCAAATCTCTTTTTTGCGAGTTCGACTTCAATTGAAGTGTTCACTTCGAAGAGTTCAATTTAAAGAACTAACAATTCGTGAAGCATTCACAAAACATTGAAATTTTTCCCAACGCTAATATTTAATTATTGAAGAAACCTCGGAAAATATTTTAAATTTTTTTTGGTACATATTTTTTTTCTATATTAACTTGTAATAAACATAACTGTTTTATTTAAAAAAATAAATTGTGGAATAGCAAGAATAAGTACAAAAAAACATAAGACGAAATGAAAAAAAAATACTAAAGGATCTGAGACCGAGCGAGACCGCTGAGGCGGGAGCTTTAGAAAACAAAAAACGGTACCCATAGTAACGGGAAAAAAATTACAAAGTTTGTGCTCATTTGAACTAACACTAGGTATCATAGGGTAAAAGTGAATAGAATACGCAAAAACATGACACACGGTGTTGCCTTTTTAGAATACCTTGGAAGATAGTGGCCTCCATTCAATAAAAAAAAATTGTCAAAAATCTGTCATTAAAAATACATTATTGTAATTTAATTAAAAATGAATGGGTCTTTTGGACGGTATCGTAACAAAGTTCTGAAGTACAATACAGCCAATTAGGAGTATTACGCCGAGTAATAATATGTTGTCAAAATCAAGCTTAAAGCAGAATTTTGGTAATTCCGTCGCTAATTCGCCCCAGGCCCACGGCCACTACCGGGTAGTGGGTTTAAACTGGGATAATTGAATTAAATAGCACTAAGCTGATGGACTTTCTCGTGTCTCACGGACTCATTTATTCATCAATCTGGAAACAACGACGAATTACTACGGCGGAGAACGTGTTGTGTATTGGTGGCCAGTTTTTGGGGTAGCCTTCCTTTTAGGACGACAGTAAATAACCAACCAACTTGCTTCACTGGGTAGCCTTCCTTTTAGGACGACAGTAAATACCCAACCAACTTGCTTCACTGGGCAGCCTTCCTTTTAGGACGACAGTAAATAACCAACCAACTTGCTTCACTGGGTAGCCTTCCTTTTAGGACGACAGTAAATAACCAACCAACTTGCTTCACTGGGTAGCCTTCCTTTTAGGACGACAGTAAATACCCAACCAACTTGCTTCACTGGGTAGCCTTCCTTTTAGGACGACAGTAAATAACCAACCAACTTGCTTCACTGGGTAGCCTACCTTTTAGGACGACAGTAAATACCCAACCAACTTGCTTCAATCTTCAAAAGTAAACATAGAAGGTGAAACACTACACTTTTCTGTTCTGATTCATATTCTTCGTTTCACTTTCTCTGTTTAAGCGACACTTTGATTTTAAAAATGAGTTACACATGCAGTTTTGATCAGATCTTTTTTCTGCATCGAATGCTCTGACTTTCGTTTGATTCTGAAGACGCTTTGTGGCGCTTCAGCCATTTAAATTATATTTTCCATTTGAAAGAAGACTTGAATCAAACGACACAAGTTTTGGACTTTTTTTAGCTTTTTGTCGCTTCAGGTAACTCAGTGAGAGCATTTAGTTACCTGAGTTTTAGACTTTTTTTTTTAAAATCCAACCAGACTGAAGACTTGTGAATTTTTTTGCCAAACAAAAAAAGCTTTAAAGTGCTATGGTATAAACTTCCCAAGATGGCTCTACAGGCCTCTTGCCTTTCCGACGACGATACAGATTTTTTCTTCCATGGGCCGTTTTTGGACATCCTCTTGGGCTTCCCTTAAATGCTTACAATTTCACACTCTTGACGGCAATTACTCATCCAAAGAAGGCAACTTTTTTCAGGTCATCAGCTCAGCTCATCCGCGAACGACTTGGTTCTATATCCCAACCAAGGATGCCATCCGATATTGTTTTAATTCAAACGGCTATTCGTGGTACGTGCTCAACATATGCCCAATTAAAAGTTGGTTTCCTACTAGGTATCAGAATGGCTCTCTCTATGGCTCGTTCTCTGGAGGTTATTATTGTTACAACGCTCAAGTTCAAATCCATACATACATAGGAACTTATTTGTTATTCTGTCTATTGAATCTGCTTCTTTCTTTGCTTATCTGCTGTTCGTACACAAACCATCAGTGTCCTTTTCTTAATTTTCCTTTTAAGATCTCATAAAAAAAATGACTTTAAAACACATGCGCCTCATTATTTCTGGATTGATCATAACTCTGCTCTGAAAACTACACATGCAGATTTATTTTTAGTAACCTTACATTTAGACACACTGTTATACATGAATGATATGCTTATCCCTTCTGAGATCAAGTGTGGTGGTGTTAATTTTTTTATTCATATTTAAGTTTAACGATTTTGTTACAAACATCAAGTCAAACGTTGAGTAAACCAGCTTTCAAACATTTCATGTATTGATCGCGTTGAGGTTTCAAATTTTATGAAAACGGTGTCATTGTTTGTCTGCTTTCTCTCCAGTAGCAGGCATTTAAAGCTTAACAAGTACATGAAAATTATCATTTTCCTTTAAACCGCTTTGTTACATACATATACGTTCCTCCATATAAAGTTACTGCACCATAGAGAGTTGTTTTTTTTATCTTTGAAAAGCTGGAGAAAATACCAGAGTTTATTTGAAAGCTTGTGGAGGATTCCGCTATTTGTAGAGCCCCCATTAAAGACTTTGAATTCAATTCAATGCAATTGAATCAATGATATTGAAGCTTATTGGAGCTTGGAGCTTTAATCCCCGTTCGAGGTGGCTTTCAGTCTCGCTTTTGAAAAGAGTGCATTATCTTTCAGTGCTGGAATAGTTCTCACTATTTTTTAATAACTTACATAAAATTATTTCGTAGTTATTTAACTCTGTTTGTTTTTTTATGTATTTTGAATGGAAGCCAAATCGGTTTTTGCAGGCATTATCCAGTTGTGTATCGGCAACATGAATTCGCATATATCTTATGATCATTAAAACTTTGTTTGCAAGCTAGTAGAATTAACTTAGTAATATACTAGTTCGTTCTGTATCGGGGGTTGGTGGTCATCGAAGCAATATTCACCACGCAGACTCCAGACTTGAACAATTCAATAGAACTACACTCATACGACTCACGCAAATTTCGGAGCGATGAAATGCGGCATCTTATTCTGCCTCAGCGTTCGTCAATCTTTCCCTGAATTATCAGCTCGATGTCATAGTGGTATATAAAATAAAGCAATCAGCCCACATAAAAGGAGACTTGAAACCGTGTTCCATTTGGTACGGGGGAGGTATGTGGTGCGGAGAGAGGATTTTCTCGTTTGACAGTAGACTGATGTTCATGAACCATGCCGAACGTTGCTGAATTTAGCCCAAGTAGCAACGCAATATGACAGTTGCTGTATTTCGTGAATTAAAATGTAAGGCAAAAAAATCTTTCTATAATATGTTAAAGAATATTTTTATAAAATAAAAAATAACATTTTCGTCGGAAAAGTTACGTCGTTGGCTTTAAGGCGATTTTTTTTTGTCGTGGTTTTAACAGTAGATCGGGATTTTAGTGCAGAGTCGTCTGTTAGTCTTTACAAGCGTGAGGCCTGCTGAACTGTGACTCTGTGGCTACAGCCGGCTCCAGTTGAGCGGAGCTTCAAACAAACTCACTTCAAGCTCCAGTGTCGTATCTAATTATATACATCTATGTTTGGTGGCTTTGTATTTGGTTTCCGATGATGTCACTAAGATATTGCACATTTCATCAAAACTTCTTCTTTAGTTCAGAGGTACACCCGCATTTCTACACCTGTTTTTTTTAACAAGGTTTTCACGCAATACAGAACAATAGAGAAAACATTTCAACGCATTAAAAAAAATACTGATTGGTCACCTTTACCGCCATCTTAAGTGACAGACGAAAGAAACGTATGGAAAATCAGTCCACAAAAATACCAAAAAGGATTTAAAAATAATTTAATAAAATTCCGCTTCTGAATAATTATTAACTTTTACCCTAATTAATGTAGTGTAAGTAAACTTAATTATTCTATAAAATGCATCTAATAATTACAAAGTAATTTGTTTAGTCTCAATTTTAACTTGCTCGTAACCAAAAGCAGCCACTTCAACCCCCAAAGGTTGTAAGCATTCAAAACAGATATAAATCCACCACGTATTTGTTTATTTGAAAGCCTACGTTACCGCATAAAGCTGTATTGCATTCTCCCAATATATTTCGTGCTTAATCCCGTTTCTTGTTTATTATAAAAGCTCCTGGAGTTATCGATCACATTACTCGATGAGGCAGAGTAATCCGAGCGGCCGGCGCACTCTGAACTACAAATAAATCGAATTAGGGACGAAAGCTTGGATCACAAATCGCAATCCATTTGGAAAGACTTTTTCGAGAGGCTTAAGAATTTTTTTATTTCCTACCAAAATAAGACGTGTATTAAATTTCAACCAAGGGTAAGGAGGAATAAGAAATATAACTCACTATAAAAGGTAGTGATTTAAGACTGCCAGCATTACATAGTGTTGGGAATTCACTGTTGGTTTTATTGATTTCCCCTTTGATTCGTACGAAATTGTTTGTTGAAAAGTAACATTATACCGTCGCCGGAAAGGCAAAAGGGCCGAGACGCCATCTTGGGAAGTTAACAACAGGGCATTTCAAGTTTTTTTTGTTTTACAATAAAATTCATAAGTCTTCAGTACCTGGTAGGATTTTGAAAAAAAAAATTAACTATGCTCTCACTGAGTTACCTGAAGCAACAAAAAGCTAAAAAAGTTCCAAAATTATGTCGCTTGAGTCAAGCCTTCTCCTAAATGGTAAATATATTTTAGATGGCTGAAGGGCCACAAAGTATTCAGAGTCAAACGAGAGTCAGAGCATTCGATGCAGAAAAAAAAAACTGTTCAAAACTGCACATTTAACAAAATTTTGACCACAGTGTCCGCTTAAGCCGTTTTGCCTTTCCAGCTACGATTTTTTAATTATTTAAAGAGAAAACTTAATCATTCGGTAAGTTTAAAAATCTTAATTTTCTTCTGAGCAAATATTTAGATGAACGAAGTGTTATTTTGCGTGACGTATTTACGCAAACACAAATATTAAAGCCTTTGATAGATAATAGGGGATAGACAGTATGATTGATTTTTAAGTGTCCAGTTTACCAAGCTCGATGAATTTGTTATAATAATTGACAAAAGCGTCAAACTAAAATACGCAAGATGAGAGTCAAATTAACTACCATCCGTCAAACATTGAATATATTTTCTTTCGGAGAAATCAGGTTATTTCGAGGAATAATTGGCAGCGTTGATGGACGTTTTGTAAGTCACGGCTATTCTGGATATTGTTCTCGATAAGCACTTTTCCATAATTTCGAATTAAAAAAATAATTTTAAGTAACACTAGTATTTTTGACCACTTTGTTTTTATTAAACCCTAACAATTGACCTTTATACCATATTTGGATCTAATTTTATTATATTTGTTCTTGTGCCCCTACTGAAAAGCTTCTCGAAGTAGTTTTGTAGAAAAAGTTTGTAAGTTTTTGGCTATTCAGATCTGCGTTAATTGTGATTGTGATTGTAAGGGACAAAACTGATAGTACCTTATATCCTGGAACGAGGTGAATTATAAAATTAAAACACCCAAATAGTTGGAATATTTTTTATTGCACTCAAAGGGTTTTGAACTTACGACCTTTGGGTCCAGAACCAAAATATCTTTTTATGAACTTCATGTAGATTACCTATGTATGTAATAATAATGGTAAAATTTTCACAATCAAATTCAGATCTCCGTATTTTTATTCCGAACAAATTAAGGCTTTTATGCATGAAATTGAGGTTGTGTAATGTGTAAGAAGCGTAAAAATATCTGATAACTTGCGTTCGTAAAACGGCAATCTTTCAGTGAATTAAATTGGCTTGACTGCTGGAAATTATAGAAAATTGCTTATCAAATACCAAGAACAGTATCAAGAATAGCCGTGACTTGCAAAACGTCCATCAACTCGGCCAATTATTCATCGGAAAAACTTGATTTCTTCGAAAGAAAATTTATTTAATTCGGTTCACCGGCGAGACTTCGAACTCCTTCTATTTTATTTTTGACATTTCTTTGATTATCGTATAACATTGCCCCACACTATAAATAAAAACGATAAGGTTCTCCATCGTAAACCATATTTTTTTACATTCAAAAGTTTGCATGTGCATGGGTTATAATAGTGCTTAGGAATATCGATTCGGCCAAAATCAAACGAAAAGGTTTTTAAATATTTTTTAAGAATTTCTCTACTTTTAGCCGCTTTTCTTTGTGAGTTTACAACGAAACATTACCAACAACAGAAAATAACCTTACCGTAAAACGCCCTCGCGAAGCTCTAGTTATTAATGTTTCTTTTATGACTAAGCGACGCACCAACAACTTTCTTCGAATATTGAAATCATATTTACTAGCAATGTATATGGGCGACTGTTCTAAAACACCGAGACACCCATTACCATATTATAAATTTTAATTTAAAATAAATAAAGGTGAATGCTTCTAGCGTCTTTTTTGATTTTTCCTTATGAATTTTATAGGGCTATATTTTTTTTATGTTCGTAACAGAATTTCCATCTTGAGCATTGAAATCATTTTGCTGCTTAAAAAAGACAAATGCTTTCCCGTTTAACTAAAAATAAAGGATTTTACAAAAAGAGTCAAGTAGTAACGCTATTATTGTTGTAAAACATCAAATGTTTATTTGTCAATAAAATAAGAATACCCTTTTCTTCATATTCTCTTTTAAAATATCAATAAGGTAGTCAAAACAAATATTTTCGTAAGCCGTGAACTCATGCCAACATATAAAACCATTTTGATAAACTTAGTTCATAAAGCGTCGTCAACAGTATCACGCGATTCACTTTCAGTTCCAGCTCCGGTTCCAGTTACAGCCTCAGTCACAGCTTCATTTCCAGACCGCGAGACACTATTTCGATTTCTCGTGAAAAACGTGTCATAAAAATATGGAAAGTCACCGTCTAAGCGCCCCCGCTCTTGGCACGGAGCACGGCGGCGGCATCAGCATGTGACCGTCGTTGTTTTGGACGTTGGCGAAGCACTAGGGAGGTAGCTACTGGCGGCAGGCCAACGTTGCACACTTTCCCTTCCAGACTGATTTATAAATGCACTGTTGCCAAGTGTTCACTTTTACCGCGCGCCCTTTGAATTGCCTCGTAATTTATATGCGATCGTATTTAATTGGTTGACTAACAGAACCATGCAAATAATAAAATGCACTTCATCAAATTAAGCTCGAGTTTTAAGAAAATACCGTTGTTTTCGGCCACAGAACAGCTTTGTGGAGGAAATATGATAATTTGTGAACTTTATGAAAAAAAAACTTTGAATGAACTCCTGATTTTTTGAACTACCATTTATCGTTTACCGGTTTCGCTTATGTCTAAGCATAATATTTAAATAGAATAGTTATAGTGAATGAAGTTAGAAAGGAGGCCAGTGGAGAGTTATTGGAGGGTAGATAACTCAATGGATTTAAAAGGAAACAATTCTAATATGGGACTGTTGGTTCCACTTAATTGGTAAATATACATTTTTAAATCATTGTTTAACATAAAGACGACCAGTCAAGCCACTCTGACACCGATACATTTTTTATTGTATAATGTGTTCTTTGTTCCTGGAGTGGAAGTTATTTTTTCAGTATAAACCTAATATAATAAACACATTAACTGAGAGGAATTCCTATAAGATTAAATAATTTTTTAGAAATGGACGTCGCCTTATTTTACTTTTGATTTAAATAGGTAAATACTCACATATCGACTTTCATGTTATATTTCCCTTCCCGTCCCCAGATTATTACCATCTGACAACATTCCCCAAACGGAGTGCCATAATCCCACTGGCTCGACGCGGTGTTCTGTATTTTAGGTACATAACATATGTTATATGAAGAAAGGGTATCATTGTAAAATGGTGTAGATTGAACAATTTTTTATTCAATGCGTTATTAGTACCGGGACTACTTTGCTAGTTCAAATCTAACAATGGTGAAAGCGTTATTAAAATAACACAAAATACGTGGAAAATGATTTGAGAAACTGATATTTTGACTTAGTAAACACACTTAGTCTTAATACAACAACATTACATGATGCTCTGTCATAATTTCACATTAGTGAAAGAGGGTTGTTAGCATTACGAAAAAATGAAAAACTCTTAGAATATAATTTAAGAATTTGACATATGAAAAGGTGTAAATTTAAATACAATAATTATGTTACACTATAAAATCCATACTGATAATTTTTTAAATTTTCATTCCGTAGTATTTAAATAGTTTTAACATCGCTTAAGCTCTGTTATTAACATTAATGAAACCACGAAATATATATTTATTATATTTTAATTTTGTTCGGGAACTTAGTTGTAGAAAAATGTTGTTATATTCATTTCTAAAATGTTACACTGATCATTGAAGTTTACACCAAATGATTTTTGCAAAAAATAACAATTGTTTAAAGCAAATCAAAAAATACATAAGGTCAATCATACACCAAACAATAATATAAACACAGTGATAAAATAAATCAATATTAATAAATAAAAAAAGTTCCATAAGAGCCGGGGTAGAGAGTTCATGATTGACCTTGCGATTAATTTCTAATATGCAAAAAAAATCATAAGTAATGATAAACGATATGAAAAAGTAAAAAATATTGGCGCCTAAAAAAGGTTTCTTTTTTTCGTGGATGTTTTATGGAAAAAAATATTGTTGTGTTTAGTACATTTTTGAATTTGGGAAGTGGGACACTTGGTTTGAGCGTGTTTCAGACAAGACAGTGGAAATTAATGTTGTCCATGAGGTAATAATTATTGTCAACGGCGTTGTTAATTATTTAGAATTTTTTTTTTTGATAAGATTTAGCAAAGATATTAATTAAATTAGGCAAGCAATACAAGCATATATGTAGTAATAATAATTTAATCGGTCCGTAGCCGAGTTGACAAATGCGTCGGGTTCCCACTCAGACGTCGTGGGTTTAATTTATCTGCTAGCTAAGTCCTCCTTAATTGCACAAGCAACATTACGATAGTAGTAGGAGTTTTTCAAATATTGTTAGGTTATTCATAACCAGGAAATGCTGGCCTTAAAAAATACAAATTCAAATATGTACGCGATGAAAAAACATATTGCAGGTAATTAATTAATTTTAGATGAAGAATTCTGAGCTCTGGTTTATAATATAAAATGTCGGCACTTTCCAGAGTTGTTATTAAAGCATACAAATATTATTGTGCTTGGAAAATCATCAGATATATTCGTAAAGTAAACATACTGCATGCAAAAATATCGTTCGATTTTTGTCTAATTTTGGTCGCAGCGGGCGAAATAATTGGAAAAATGCAGCGCAGTTGCAAACTAAACAAGCAATAAGGGTGGGCTATTGAAACCCAAATAAATTATTACCCTCGTAAAACGTAGCGGGAAAACAATGACTGGGAAAATAATAAATAATCAACAATACGGCTCGGCGGCAGCGTCGATGGCGCCGTATTCGGATTCCAACAATTATATAAAAGGTGAAAACCGTAGATTCGTAACAACTTGAAGTTTTCATATCCGCTTATAATTTAGTTTTTTGTTCGTAGCAGTTTTTAATTTTGTATTTTTGATTGTTAAACCTTTAAAGCCGCGTTTATTTATCGTAAGGCCGCGGCAGCTTATATTAATTTAATTATTGAAATAATCTTCAACGTAAATATGAAACAGAAAAAATAACGGTCGCGACCGAGACTCGAACTCAGAACCTCTACTCTATCCGGGAGTATCGCTTCTGCCAATTGAGTCACCGATACCCTACAAGAAATCGGCATTTCTTCATTTGAAAACTATTAATATCATTTTATTCAATTTTCAGTTTCGATTTTTCATTTTTTTTTTGGAAATTCAAACATGATTTCAATTATTACGAAATATCGGTGTCCGTTACTTATTTCAAATCCATGTATTAGCTAGAGGGAAAGCGGTATACAATATGTAAGTGATTTTACATCCATGCTGACTAGCTAGAGGGAAAGCGGTATACGAATATGAAAGTTTTTTCATATCCATGTAGACTAGCTTGAGGGAAATCGACATATGATGTCCATTCAGAGGGTAGATATTATTTGAGGAAAGTTCGTTGTCCTTGTATAACGTTGTTCTATTTTATTCGTCGGAAACACCATAAAGCGGGTTTTATGGAGATATCAAAACTACTAGTCAAGTCAAGGAAGCAGGATTGAAAGGGGGAGAGCTCTAACAAATTGATAAACCCTAGTAAGTACCGTCATCTTCAATAATAGTGGAACACTAAAACAAGTAAAAGCAGTAGTTCTCCACATTAATAAGAGAACAATTTTCAACTCGAAGCTTTTTGTATCATTTTATGTTTGATCGATTAAATTTGATTTTTCTAACCGGATAGACAAGATTTTGTACGAGCGATTTTCTGTACGCTAAAAAAAAAATTTCTTTCTTATTTTAATGCGTCCTTGATAAATTAAGCCTGGTCCTCACTGATTATTTTAAAAAATTAAATTAATATTTTTTGTACTGAAAAGAACAACATTAAATGAAAAAGTAATGTGTTTTTTCGTCAATTGGACGATTTATTTTTAAAAAATGCGGCTGAATGGTTAATGTTTGTACTCTCTCTCTCTCGAAAAAAATCCCTCTTTCATTATTCACGTGTTTTCATTGTATCCATAGTATTAGGTTGGGGTGTTTCAAACCTTGGCCAAATTTGAAATCATCATATTTAAACAATCAGCACCATTTTTTAGGCTTTTCAATGGTCCCCGTTAAACTTCGATTCTAGACCCGTTTCAACTTTTAAACTAATTGTGACCAGCTGCAAGCATAACTAGATGACCGTTATGATTTTTAGCTAATCAAATTTTATTCGGAAGCCGAAACGGACCGACCATTGGCGTTCAAATGTAAAAAAAAAAAACAAAATGGCGTTAATCATTGAATTGTGAAAATGGAACGAATAGAAAAACAACCCAGGCCATGTTTGAATCAATTTTGAAATATTTCAAATGTTCCTTAAGACGGTGGTAGTCTTTTCGTAGTGTAATAAATAAACTTAAAAATGGTCAATAGAAACAGTCGCAGCGCCTATACGCGTATGTGGAATAATCCGCAACATCTCAGATTAAAAGTCGCATGCGTAGACCATCGCGCTACGGAGACTGTCTTGCCTAAATAAGGCTACAGAGCTCTATAGTAGCTATAACCTAATTGCGGACGTGACAGTAGCCTTTGATGGCAAATCCAGATATTGTGTTGGATAAAATAATTATAGAAGCTGTGTCACTGCTAATATTTGGCTAATTTATATAGCGCAATGAAATATCACCTCATTTGAGCTAGTCATAATAAATGCGTGGTATTGAAAGAGTTTAATAAAGATGTGTTTCTGTGTTATGTAAGTATTCAATAAGAATCATTTTAGTTGTTAGTTGTATAAATTTTCTCAGAAAAAATAAAAAAAAATATATATATTAGTGATTATGGACGAAATATTATCAAATAAACTAGTTTTTCTATTTGTAGTGTTAACGCGTATTTTTAACCTGTATTAAAGTACTGTAAGTCAATTATGACAATATAGTACAACAAATACTTATTTTAATATATTATTTCAAAGGAGTTGAAAAAACTCATTCCAATATTTATATCTCAAAAAAATAATCTATCTTTGCCTTGAATGTATTCAAAGTTTTTTGACCGTATTACATTGGTGACTATAAAATTTAACTTTATTTTATAAATTGGATTCACTGAAATAAGTGACTTTTTCGAGTTTCCGCAGTTGTATAATCTAGGATTACCCAGCTATCCAGCTTATAAATCTCCGAGTGGAAGGATTGCGACCCTCGCGGGGGTGGCTCTGACGTCACGGGCCGCCGCGGCGCCCGGCGGGAGGCTGTTTACACGGAAATCCAAAGCACATCGCGACGCAACTATTCCCGATTTTATGACCCGCTTGATATCGGATTCATCCAACTTCCGGCAAATCGATGGCGGCTATTCGATTAAGTGTTTTTACGACAACAGGCTTCAGCGCTGAATCATTTTCGCTGTAAAATGAGGGAGTTTTTAGGGAGAAATTTAATCAAGTAACTAAGAATAATGTCAAAAAAACAAAGATGGTAAGACTAAATTTGTTTTTAGAAATTGTAGAGCAACTATAAAGAAAAATTTGAATGCATAACTTTTATACAGAAAATCTGTTTCGAGTCGAATCTGAGTCCAATTAAAATCTCTCAAACGGTGATTTCTACCGCTAGGAAATTTGCAAAGCCTTTTCTATCTGGATTTTTTAGGTGAGCTATTTTCTGCTTACATCGTCAATGAGCTTGGTGAATACGATATAATAACGGTTAATTTAATTTTTAAAAATAAGACAATGTATGTAAGGATTACTAATGATTTCCGCAATAAATATTATTGTTTATACCGACTGATATTGTTATGACCGGTCGGTAGCTGAGTAGACAAAGGCGTTGGATTCCCACCCGCACGTCGTGGATCAATTCCCCTATTCCGGCTAAGTCCTCCATCATTGCACAAGTAACATCTTCCGCTTATTATGATGGTGGTAGGAGTTTTTAAAATGTTCTCAGATTATTCGTAACCCGAGAATGTTTGTCTTTCTCAAAAAAAAAAAAAATAAAAGACTACGATTTGGGAGAGTTTGACAATGCTTTAGGGAGGCGAAACAAATGTAAAGGATACAAAAATTGCCCAATAGAACTCAGGAGTAAGTGCTTGCTTATAATGATATTTTTTATTACAGATATATTAAAATATAACGGAGTTTTACAAAATAAACTCGAAAACAAAAAATAAACACCCGATTGGTTTCGACAATATTTTCTACCCTTCTATGGTGCCCCTTTCGGTAAAAAAATATTAATTTGAGGGCGTTTTGTTGACGTGTTTAAGCAGGCTACATAGATTCTATATTTATGTTGGTGAAATCGGGAAAACTTTTCACGCCTAAGAATAAATGACCAGAAATTGGTTAGTAAAAATAAACAGGATACAAAGTAGCACAATTACTTACAGAAGATACACTTTCTTGATGTTTCAATGTCAAAATTTCTTTACTCTTCGAAAGATGAATGGAAAAAAGCTTATCATTTTTATGTCCATCACGCCAAATTATTTCGCTACATTACCCTCCAAATCTTTTATACACCGGCAAAAAATATATACGGGAAAGTAAATGTGGCAAAGAGACTCATCCCTTTTAGTGCGCCCGTCGCGCGGAATACGGGAATGGGCCGAAAATAAAGCGAACTGGGAAGGGCGGGCGACAAGCTGGGATCAGTTATTGACAAAATACAGGATAAAAGAGGATGAAAATTATTGTGCCTAACTTTAACCGATTTGTCGTGAAATATTTTAGAAAATATAATTGAAAAAGACCACTTATTAAATCATAGTATAGGTATTGAAATTCGCCACAAAAATGGTTTTGAATATATATTAAATAATTAAGAAGCTTTATTAGTAAAAATCCACTTTTAACATTGTAAAAGTCCTGTTTTAGTTTGATTAAAGATAATGAGTCCCAAATTAGGTTTATTCCCTGTTAAATTTTAAACATTTCCCACTATAGCTTAATTCCTTTCACCTTTGGCGTTCTGTCTCTTTTCATTTTATATGTTGTCTTACTCTTTGGTATGTACTCTACCTCTACTTCACTGCTCCTTTATCTATTTTATATTCTGTCTCCTTTTTTTATCTGAATATATAAATATAAGCTCGTATATGTTCATTCTAAGTATTTTCTTGTTTGTTTTAAAATACTACCCTGAGCAAGGTTGACTAAAGCGAAACCGGTAGGTGATACTATGCAATAAAATAATTTGTTATAAAGTAAGTTATTGGTTCATTAAAAATATTATTACAATATTATTATTAATGTAGTTCAACATATAATTTGCAACTAATAGGGTAGCTAAGGAAATAATTCAGAATAAAATGCTCAGCGTGATCACCAAATGTAATACATCAACCTAAATCGTTATTTAAAAAAGCAAATTGTTGTTACGTTAGAATTTATAACGTATAGGTATATATTTCAGAATTTGTTATCAAAACCGAAACCGTCTCAGCTAGGTTTGTCTTTTGCAACCCATTATAAAGCGAGTTTTGAATACAACTCATTAATAATAGTTTGTACCTTTAAAATACGTCACGATATAAACGAGAGGTTATAAGGAGTTTTCCTTTATGACCACCAAGCTTGAATAATTCTATTGAATGATTTTTTTAATAAAATAGTGAAGTATCAGTAAAATTACACAAATGAAAAAAATCAGCTCAGAATGGGCAAACTGGTCGGAAAAACCACCGAGTTGCAATTCCTGTGTAAACACTCGGATTCCATACAAAATCAGGAATATACTAAAATAATTCCACTGTAGACGGCATTCGTGTTATCATAACGTCAGTTATGATTTTTGACGATTTTTTGTATGTACGTAAAAAATAGTCTTCATCATTATATCCATGTTGATATAATATGAAGGATACGTATGTCTTTTGTAAGAACTTCCACATTAAAAAAATAGTTTTTTATCCAAATGTAGAGACCAGGAAAAACTTCATGAAAAAAAGGTTTACTTTCTCATTGCAATCCAAGGATGTTGTGTTTATCATTATTATGGCATTATACCATTTTTATTTCTTCCACGTTTAAACCGTTCTGTTTTCCGATTAATGAAAACAAGCGAATAAATAATGTAAAGAGCGCAAAATAAATTATCACAATGTCAACGAATCAGATAATAAATATCTTGTTTTTTCACAATAAGTCAAAATTGAAGACCCGTAATCGGATTGAACCAATTCCGAAACAAGGGGGTGGTTGGGCATAAGAGGGATGGGGTAGAAACCTGCAGAGCTTCCTGTTTACTTTCGCCCCAGATAAAATAATTTTAAATTGACTTCTGGGTATGTACCTCTTTCTACAATCGCGACGGCTTGGCGCCCAAATAAAGAAACTCTGTATTTCAAAAGATATCGCTAGGAGAGAGGTTGACGTTATAGCTATACACTAAATAGAGGGTACCGTCTGGTTTCTTGGGGTATTACACTACATTACATTAGTATAAGTGCCTAAATGAAATTCCTCCAAAATCCTAATACTGCCGTAAATAAATCAATAGTAGTAGAATGGCGTAAAAGAAAAAAAAAAGTCATTCGGCAATTTTGTAAAACATAATTTTTTGCATTATATGTGTCATCTTCTCCTTCGTATAGTGGAGGAGCGTTGGTAAAGGTAAAATTTGGATCTAAATAATGTATGACTTCATCAAACTTTGTCTCCTCGACCGGTTAGACTATTGACAATAGACCTTCGGTCCCTCAAGTTGTGGCATTTATACTCGTTGTTTGAGCACCGCATTTTCTTGGTGGTAGCCACTTTACTCAAACACTACCCACACACACGGTGACAATACTACATACGTTCACATTGCGCACGGCGGACACGTCCACTTTGTGCGATGGTTGGCGCGCTACTGGGTATATTTCTTGATATAAGGGTTCAATCATCGAGAGACCTCTGAACCAGGGTAAAAATCGTGGAATTGCAGCTCTGAACTTTATTTCCTGAAAATTTATGCCAATTTTTAAAAAAATTTAAATATACTCGTATATGTATGTAGATTGTTATATACTGTTACATTGTTTTGTTTTGTTAATTAATTCTCCTTCCAATTTGTAATCGGTGATGCCCTAGTCGATAAATTACTTGAACCAGGCAATGTTGTCAGAATAAAGAAGAGTAGGTATATATGATACAATGGGATGGGGTTGAGACAAGGCGTGTGTGCCAGAGTTATGCGGCGTTCCATCCTCTCCCCATCACACCCTTGCAGGGATATAGCGTGATGATAAGTTATCCAATTAGCCAAGTATTTACGAAACGCCACGCTTTTCTCTTGGCGAACTTGCTATCTTCTTATTATTAAAAATACTTCATAAAATACAATAAAAACACCCCTTTACAGCTTTTGAGGCACTACTGTTCATCCCCATTATTAATTTCTATTTTGACCCAGATATTTCCAAATGCCAACAATACTTATTATATTTAGGGGAGAGGTTAGTTTTTACGCGAATAGCCCGGGAGGGGGAGGTGGGCACATTGAGCCCAATATCTAGGTCTCAAGGTTTGTAAAAACTGTCGAACAGTGTCAACACTGTCAACGTATATTTGGCACAAATGTTCCGTCCACAAACAATTTGTAACCGTCTTCGTTTTGGACTTGAAGCATTGTTAAAACAACGTGAATTTATTACAAGTATTATTTATTGACGTATAAAACTTTGGAGGCGACCAAAGGACCAACTAAAAAGTCTAAGGACGCCATTTTTTGTTAGTCGACTGTCATAATAGAAAGTAATGGAAAAAAAGTATGCATAGTGATGAACGAAGTTCATTATTCTCAAGGTTTTGACTTTCATGGACTTTGAAAAACCCTTAATAAGCCACGAAAAATTCGGTATTGGGACGAGTTGCAGTCAATTTTTTGTTGTGTTCTTATTCGCGGAAAATTATCAAAATTAAGTGTTTGACAGATAAATTTAATGGCAATTGTATTAAACAATGCTTGATAAGTAATTTAATATCTTTATTAAAATTTTATATAAAATTTGTTAAGGTTTATGTTTTAATACGTTAACTCTATATTAAAACATTCCAACTTCAGTTGCAACAATATCAATATTAATAATTTCTTAAAATAAGGTGCATTAGTATTTTCAAACATATTTAAAGTCACTATAATTTAGGTGTTTTCTCGGATTAGCTACTATACTACTTTTCATGTTCACAGTGATTCACTTCTATCCGTTGCGACATTCAAATGTATACCTGGTCTCTTTTTAGTAAAGTGTGCTTTGTGCTGTGGATGTTTCCAGTTGTGAAATATTAATTTCCTAAATTATGAAATGCCCGCCAGGTGGAATCCTGTGTGTTGTCTATAAAATGCAAACTTTTCAACCTAATGAAAGGGCCTCTGTTGACGTGCAGCAAACTCACAGGAAGCAGCCATGCATGAATAATCGCTACTGCAGGTAAATTAAGTTTTAATTTCAATTTGGAAACCCTTCAAAAATATATATTTGATATTAACGGTTGCTATGGAAACTATATTTCACACTTATACTTTAAAACCACTGATGAAGTTAATTGATAGAACGGTATTGTCAGCGTGTTTGTGTGCCAGAAGTAAGCTTATTTTCCTCACTACTGCCGAAATGGATAAAACACTTTAAAATAATTAAACTCTTCCTCGCGCAGATAATAAATTTCGCTGGCCTGTCTCGGGGCCTTGGAGTCGAAAGACCAATTGGCGACCTCAATTTTATTTCAATTCAGAATAGATCACATTTCTATGTTTATAAACATATAATGCAAAAATCATGAAATCAATATTTTATATGAGATATTCGTCAAAGACTTCGAATTTATATTAATAGTACTCACTGATCATCCCTATTAGATTTCTCTTCTAAATATGTTGATGCGATAGTTCTTTTAATGTGGGTAGTCTTCGCTGGGCAAGATATGTAGGAAAGATAGCCGACCATCGAGTAGTCTACTCTGTAATTTATCTGTATGATGAAGAGATGTTGGGAATGTTCAAACTTACGTGGGAAGGGGAACACCTCATCGTTAGGCATAAGGGATTGGAGGGAGAGAGCACG
Organism: Drusus annulatus; assembly: GCA_022651775.1. Taxonomy (NCBI): domain Eukaryota; kingdom Metazoa; phylum Arthropoda; class Insecta; order Trichoptera; family Limnephilidae; genus Drusus; species Drusus annulatus. The sequence continues at coordinate 144,609 of JAGWCC010000585.1, forward strand.
GGACGGCTAGGACTCACCAAGGCCGACGTTAATGGTGTTTTAAATATATATTAAGAACATATTTGAGGTCTCTTGACTTATTCCGTATGTCAGAACCTTAATCTAAAAAAGATCACTTTCTTAAAGTAAAAAATTGAAGATTGTAGATGGTTTTTTTTTGGAACGAACAAACAACTCGTTATTTATACTGAATTTATGGAGTTATCTGAGAAAGACGACTAAACAAATCACTTCTGCTTCAACAGAGATAATAAAAATTGTAATTCATGAAACTCTTCAACAAGTATTATGAATAAATACGTTCAGGTTCAAAATGACTTCAGTGATTTACCAAAAGCAGGGAGATTTATGGACTACACGTTTAACGAAATGTAGCGTTTCGGCTTTTAAATGACTTTCGAAACATTTGCGTAGGAAAATAATATTTCGGGAATATATGGAAACATTTTCAGAATTCGACATACGGTATTTGAGATACACGCGAGTAAGTTATAATTTTACATATTAAGCTGAATTTTGCGAATACCGAGAATTCCGCAAAAATACCCCAAACTTTCGTAACTCGTAACACGTATTTTTCGTTTTTTACGACAAAAGAAATTACCTGAAATTTATAGTGAGGAAAACAATATTCGGAAAATTTAAATTCTCTTTCACATGGGTGGGGAAACTTTTTAGTTTTTCACCATCCACCTGAAGACAAACACAGGGAAATCGATATATTTATATTATTTATTTGTTTGTTTCCGTTTCTTTTTACATAACCTTCCACAATTATTTTAATAATAACTTCCCAATATTTGAGAAAGTAGATTGAAAATAAAAAGAAATAATTTTTGATAATAATTTATTTTTGTTGTAGTATTGATAAAAAAAGAACACCAACATGGTAAAATTAGAATAATATAAATACAGGGAAAGTTATTGATAAATATTTGGCTGAATAAAATAAATTAAATATTATTGATAAAGTTATTGATAAATATTTTAACTCTATTCATAGTTTTACGGTTCTTTCTTAACTCAAAAATATATTTTTATTCTTGCCATAAATAAATTTCTATAAAAATGTTAATATTTTGTTAGCACATGCAAAGCATTTCTTTGATTTTTTAATTCTTCCTTCGAACACACAATTTGTATTCTTTAGATGTATTTTATCGTTCAAAACTTTCACCCAAACCACCCCCATTTTAGGGGTTGCTAATCAGAGGTGAATGTACTGCCTTGACACAGGGTAATATTTTATTTTTACTTCCTATTTTTTACACCTAAATATTATAAAATACGCTTTGAAGGTATAAATATCCCCTCAGGACGAATAAAAGGCGGTAACCAAGAGGAAATTTATGGAAAGGAAAGGTTTTGTCTTTGTGAAACATTAAAATGATTTCCAAATTTGTCATGACTTTATAAACTGAGCGATTAAACATTTTTCAGTCATTTGTACAGCTTGCGTTTTATTTTAATATGTATATGCTATTGACAGCTTGAGTTTTTGACATCAATAGACAGTTTGATTATGTCTTACTTTTCATCACATTTGCAATTTAAAAATTCCACCTTTTCTGCAAAGTAATCGTGTCTTTAGATTATTTTAATGTTTTTTATAATTGAATCTGAACATCTTCGAGTTACATTTACAGTTCGATTAGCACAAAAAATAGAATAATATACGAGTACATATGTTATAAACAATATCGTATCAAAATATTAGGTTTTTTTCATCCTACTTACATTTAAACTGAACTTTCTTTAAACATTATTAATATTCCTTCAACTATCAACATTACAATGAAATTTAAAGCTTGTAAGTTATTTCTAATTTAAACATTTACTCTAGACTTTGCAAAAGGTCAAAGACCCTTTGTAAAATAAAAAAAGGATTATTCTATCCATGATGCTTTCAATGTTGAAAGGATGCATAATACCGAACAAAATAAAATTGAAATAATGAAAATAAGTTTGAGATAGTTAAAAATTACAGAGAATAAATTGGTTGGGATGGAAAAGTTGGTTAATGCGTTATTCCCGGATATAGTAGACACACACAGCGCCCTCCTTAGAGGTGATTTTTCGCAAAAACGGTGCTATACAAATTATAGTTTCAGTCTCGGTCACAACCCTATCCTTTTATTTTCTGTGTCTTTTTATATATTCATATTTGTTTGAAGATTGTTAATAATCCTTCAGTAATCAAGTACGTTAATACTTATTTCAACAATATATCAATTAAACTTAGGCAATAGTCGCTAGTTCTGGGACCAAAGTCTAGATTAAAGATATAGAATTACTCAAACCATTAAATGATTATCCTATTCTGAATTGCTCGTAACCAAAACAAAAAAAAGCCTTTCGCTACATTGCATCGGTGATGTCCCATTAAAAGCAATGACGGGGTCGTATTACCGAAAACCTCGGAAAAATCGTTGTTTGCTGAGAGAGGCGGTTGGAAATTGAAATACATTGTTTTGTTTGATACTTTGGTGCTTTATTCATGGCGTCATAAAACACACTGTGGATTCAACCACCGATATGAACATGGCAAATACTTTAATGGCACACTAGAACTGGGCTTTACTGGATAATAAAAGTTTCTGCTTAATTATTTTGTACATTCATGAACATGTGTTCTACGGTTACTGAATATTATGCAATATAATATTGTTGGAAAGGGTATTGACACTTCATGAAAGCCTTATATCTGTCAAGTAGCAAGGGAAATATATGTTTCTGCCACTGCGAGCTTCGCTATGGTAATTTCTGTTTCGCGCATCGTTCACGAGAAAGAGAGAGCTTATAACGGAGTTATCAGTGATGTGATAACGAGCATTAGTGTCATTATAAAAAACAACAATCAACTCATCTAGTTCGACATTCCTTGCCGTAGACTAAAAAACAGTGAATTGCTGTTCCTCAATCATCACTCAACTAATTATGGGTATCATTCTTCACTGTCCAGAATGTCGAGACTTGTTAACTCAAGCCATGGTCTTGAAATTTTTGGTAGTCTAAATGATTTTTATCATTCTTTACGTCTTTACCGAAACTTTGACTTGACCTTGGCTTCGATTTGAATGTTCTTTTTTATGTACATTTTGTCCTATTTTTGTCATTGCTTCATTATAATATTATGTATGTTCTGTTATTTCTCTGTTGCTCTTTTTTCCCATTTCGTGTTATGTATTTTTTTGTAATTAGATAATAGTCCGTTAGTTAATAAATAAATAAATTATCGATTATTGGTATCCTTATTAGGCTAGACATGTCATTAAAATGCTTCCAAAGAACTGATATTTGCTGGCGATATTGCCAGCTGACTCAACTCAAAATATTTCCAAAGGCTAATCTCCAAAGTAAACAGCAAGCTGCAAAATATAGGTCAATCATAAATGCTGTAAATTCGCATGGGTATTTTGGTCAACACGATAGCAGAAAGTCAAAGCAGCGCTGATAGTACGATTCAGTTCAAGAAAGATAGAACAAGGCAACATGGGAAAACAACGAGAGACGGTATTCATTCCGCATCAGCTTTCTTCCAATGCCAAAGATACTAAAGACTCATGGGTCCAGATTTGCTTTTTCAGCTATTCCAGAAACAGTCTTCCACATACACGGGTGACATCTGTTGGCGATAATGTGTTCGTCATTCGTGAAATCCGTGAATCAATTATAAGATGTAAATAAATGTAAAAAGGTATTTTTTCCCAATAAAGTGGTTATTGGGATTATTTAAATAATTTTCTTTGTTTTCTTTAGAATCTATAAAAAAAAAACTTTTTTTACTGATTCCTTGTTCAACACCAACTAATATTATCTATATCAATGTTCCATTTAATGGTTAAGAAGCTTGAAATATTTTAGCCAATTTAATTAATATTTGAAAAGTTGTTTGTATCTTATTTCGCTAATGAACAAAAAACTTTGTTAATTTAAAATAAATCTGAGAGATAAATTGCACTCCACTAAACCGCAACAAATTCGCTAACGACCTCACCAACTTTAAAAACAGTTTAAAATTTATTCAGCAAAAGGATTACTTAATTAAAATGAAAAACCGAAGAAGTCTGAATAAATAGTTTGTCTACAAACCTTTGTTAAATCAATAACTTTATGAAATAAACTTATTAATACACAAAAGAGAGGGAAACAATGACTACGCATATTATTTCCTTTCATAATGATTTAATATAATATGAATTCACATTTGTATATTTCTTCAAGTGTTCATTACGTGTCACCTGTTTCCGATTTAAGATTCAACAATATACTCGTATGCTTATGGAATACAATTGAAGCAAATATCCCGGGGCTTTATATTCAAATATCTAAAATCCATAATTCAAATCGTAGATAAATATTCAAAGGGACACAAATCCATGAATCACGCCGATTATGAAAACAGACAGTCCCAGAAATCGTGACATATCGCTTTGTTGTTCGGCCCAATCTCGTTTTATCTTTTGGCATCTCCTTTTGTTTTCTGGGAACTTTCTTCCAATCTTTCCAAGGTTCTAAATGTCATTTCTTATAAATATTTACGGCCGGGATTTGCTGGGATCTGGGTCAGTGTTTTAAGGTTATAGAAAATGCTTCATCCTACCGCTGGGGAAATTCTATCCTATCCACTTGGCATTTTGTTGCGTCACTTAAAGGTTACGAACAAACGCCTACAAATATAGTTAAAACAAGGAAATTATGTTAAGAAGCTCAGTCTTTCAATTGTCAATTGTTAATAATAACTACTGTTCTGTTTATTTTGCGAGTAAAAAATATTATATCGTCCCCGGAAAGGCAAAAGGGCTGAAGCACCATTTTGGGAAGTTTACACCAAAGCACTTTAAAAAGTTTTTTTCTCTTCAGTACCTGGCTGGATTATGAAAAAAACTACTAAGTACTACAAGTTACCCGAAGCGACAAAAAGCTAAAAAGAGTTCCAAACTTGTGTCGCTTGAGTCAAGCCTTCTCCCAAATGGCAAGTGTCGCTTAAGACCTTTTGCCTATCCAGTGACGATGTTTAATATATATGTATAATATATATAATAATATATAGTATAGTTTAAAAATAATAATATATGGAATGCGTCTAGTTTGGTGGGTCGCAATATGTTATATTTTAAAAATTGTCACACATAAACAATTTTGTGCTGAACCATGAAATGAAATAAATACATTGTAACCATCAGTGGAATATATTATACATTTTGAGTGATACCTAAAAAACACGTCTATATTTGAAAATGTTCCGGCGCCGTCATATGCTCACTCCAAAAGTTCTGAAAAGCTAATAATGCAACAGCACTGAAGCTTGGAGCGTATCAGTTTTTTTATGAATGTTTGAGCTGACGCGCTTTCAATAATGAGAAGCTCAAAACTCTGTAAACAACGTACAATCCACCCTCAGCTTCAAAGTCTGACAGAATTATAACAGTCTTAGTTTCCATTAATTTATTTCCTCATTTCGCCGCTGCTAATTCTCCCAGCATTCTGATTTACCCCTTGTAAATACTTTTCCTTTGCGAGCCATCCACTTCACCCTACGCCTTATCCCTTGGAGGTCCAGGGCTTTCCTTGTCACGCTTTACCTAGAATTATTATTGAGGGAGCCAGTCCCGCAGTCTTCGTACACGGGGCTAGATTACAAAAGATATTAAGCTGAGATTAGGGCTTTAGTTGGGGTATTATTTTACTTGGCGCCCAGAATGTGCGCAAATTGGTTGTGTGGAGTTGATACCATCAACTAACTACTAGGTGCGTTTTCCTATTATTTATTTAAACGATAAAAATATGGTGAAAAAGCGAATCAATTGTTTACCTGCAAAGTAGAGGATATTTACGGGTGGATTTTTATTCTTATCATTGTATGAAAATCTTTGAATTTCAAAGGTGAGAAAAAACAACCCATGAATATACTATTGGAATGGTAGATACTCTAAGTATCACCCTGGTGAAAAAACACCATTCAGAATCGAAATGTTCCTTGAAATAGGCTTTAGTCGTGTTTGGTTGTCAGAACTGAAAAGCTTGGTATTATTTCTCAAACTTCCTCTTACCCATCTCCTTCTCTTCCCTACTCCCGTCAGTCTGACAACCCCGGTTGGATATGCTATATTCCCACTGGCTCCGGATAGCTGGGAGCAAAGGACTCTCGTGAGATATTCACACAATAAAAATAAATAAAACTATTATTACTATTCAGTTAATCGCCAGAAAGCAATAGTCGGCGCTAACTGTTAAGTGAAGTAAAGAGTTTTATTACAACTAGCATCGGCTGTCACAAAAAGCGAGATATTCCGGTGAAAGTTTCCTGAGACTTAATTATTATATTTCAGATTCAGATAATATGATTTCATATATCTTGAATAAATGACATCATTTGAGGGGCCAACGAATAACAGATCACAGAATAGCAAAGTTTGTGGCACTTCATATCTGAACTAGTATTCCATAGTATTATGTTATTTCACTATTATGTATTTAATATTTACCTAAAGTAAGTAAATTTCAGCCAGTCGAAAAATTGTTTGTTTGCTTTATCTTCTAGTTTTATCAGCTCTCTCTTTGGTAAATTGGTGATTTAATTTTCCTCTTAATTCGAAAACCATTTGTTCTCTTCTTATCAAAATACTCCATCGCCGCTGTTATGAATAAACCATTATCTGAACATTGACTCACAAATGTGTTTTTGCCAACAAGTCCATGAGTTTCGTTCTCCGACTTTATTTTGAATATATTACTAGTAATATTATTTGTTATAAATAAAAAATCTATACAATAGGATGTTTTGATCCTTCTATAAAACTTATTGTAGGTACAAATCGAAAGGTTACAGTATTTTTAGCATAAAGTTTTATTTTATTTTATTGTTTAGTATATTTTATCGCCAGTTATTAAGACACTTTACAACATTTAGACAGCGGCGTACACAATCTCACTCAATCCAATGAATTTAAAAATAATATTGGTTATAAACGCACCTCGATTGAGGATGTCATAGCCCCACTAACTTCAGGCGGTTGGGAGCTGTTTGGACTCATGCGGTATTCACATAAAAAAACATATGTTTATCTTTTGTTGATGTAAAATAAATCCTTTATTCATTTATTTGTTCAAATGCGGAAATTAAGCCTGCGACCTCTGCGTTCATACCCTTGTAGGATTGTCAAACATTTCCACGTATTGATTTTTCATTCGGGTAGAAAGGACAAAAGGACCTTTACCTCCCCATTTTGTTCGTACTTAAAGGGTCGGCACTCAAAAATACACATTTTTTGTATTTATAATACAGGCAATACTGCACATGATTTATAAGTCAATTCTATTCGGACAGCAAGGCAAATTTTTTCAGTGAATACAATTTATGAACAGTATTTTTTTAAATTATTCATGAAATGCACACTGAAATTTTAGGTAGAACCTTCGAAAATGGCTGCGCTGATTTTTAAACTGCACCTTTTGCTGAAAATTTAGGGTGTTTTTTATAGAATTCGAAAGATTATAGCGATTTTTATTCACTAGAAACCTTTCCTAACTTTTTCTAACTGCCCATGTAGAATTTACAGATATATTATGTGCAGGAATGCTTGTATTAGAATGCTAAGGGTGCTGAGCCTTAAAGCAAAAAGATAAATTTTAGTAATTAGTGACAAAGCTTGGTAGTTTTACACTGTAGCGGTATCTGTTGTAATTGATGTTTTTAAAGCAGGACAATGCTTCCAGACTTCTAGATATATTGTTTTATTCATCTGGAAGCTCCCGTGAACAATGCCAGAGATCTGTAGCTTCTGGATCTCCAGTAGTGCAGACAATTGGATTTTATGGAACATGTAATTAAAGTTCCTCTGCATTGAAGCAATCGAAGATTTATTTGCAGAGGATGCAGCCCTGGAGTAAAGGGTTTAAATAATCAGAGTGCAATAAAAAAAAAACATATTTTGACGAAATAGTTAGATTTCTATTCTGAACGGCTTACTGAACAGTATACCTCTGGTGATAAACTACCATCGCGAATTGAATCGTTGCTTTAAAAGGCAATAGCCATTTAAGTAAATACACGTCAACCATCCTCTCCCCTCCTGTTGAATATCGATATTGTGACAATATAACAATCTCTTCACTTATTTTTGTAAAAAGTCTGCGATTATCATAAAACTACGTAACCCGTTTTTTTTAATCTATTTTTACCCACAAATTACAAACACATAATAAATACTTTTTTTTTATATATTCGTAAAAAGCATTAACTTTGTGGCTTATATACATTCTCCAGATACTTCAAAACATACATTTTTTGATCGTGTACAGAATTTATCTCCACATATGTTTCTTCCAGAAGAGATGAAGTTATTATCTAAAGATTAATTTAATATTGTCCTGATGATGGAAGGGTACTTCCGAAACCGGTAGACAAAATATTAAATAAAAAAGTGGTTAAAAACAAAGTATATATGTTCTATTTATTTATACTTTTATTTTAAGCTCAGAAAACTTAAAAAATGAAAGAACTCACAATCTGACGGAAAATATACGATAAACGAATTAATTTAGTTAAAAGCTGGTAGGCACTGTTTAAATAAGCAGAAACTGGAGTGCTTAGCTTCAATACTACGAAGTTAAGCTTTTCTGTAACCGGGATATCTCTATTTTGAATTTGATAAAGAAATACGTAAAAAATAAATGGTAGATGACATACTATGTCATAGAACTAATAGATAATACGGATTCTCAGATAATTGCCGCCTCACTTAACACTATTTGCAGACAAAACTCTACAAACAAGTCAGTCCATTGTAATTTCTACAGTAATTTATCGGAATTTATTTTGGATATTTTTTTCTTGCAAGCATAGGTGCACATCTTTACATATTTTATGGACTGTACATTTTTGTCAGTATTTTAAACCATACATAAAATCGGGTGATTCATAACTGAAAGCCTTACGTCAAAACTTAAGTTTTACAAAAACTTAAGCCTTACGTTTGATAATCCAAATTTTATATTGCAGTTAACTCTTGCATCAGCAACATCATTGGCTATCAGGAGGCTGATAGAACCTAAGCGTGTGGATATCGCGGTTTTGGAGTATAAAATAAATAAATGGAGTTCTTCAAATTTAACACAAAAACTATAAATATCCACCATCTCAGTTTCGCATTTTTTGACACACACAGTTTAGTTAATCGTACGACATAACCCGTCCATATATATATATATTTATTTCATCTTGATACTAAAACAAACCCTAATCAAAAAAAGGAGTTCGGGGAGACGACTGTCTCGCGAAGGATTTTAATAGAATAAAAGCCCCGGAACATTTTCCTTTGGTCTCCAAAACACATTATTTCCTATTGCCCGCTCTCCGAGTCTCGTGAGCTACGATTCGCATGAACAGCTGACGCCAGAAAGAAGAGCAAGATACTTGGGGGTCCGATAAAAAAATATTCTAAAAGTTTTAAAAATACTTTGAGCTCTCTCAAATTTGTTTCAATTGTAAAATTGTATTTTTTTTACACATTTAATTTTCCAAATCCGTGACATTTTAGCAGTAGTAAGAAGTAAGAAGATTTCCGTTTTTCCAGGAGATAAACTTTTGTATTTAATGCAAATAAGTTTCTCTATAGTTGTGGGTGATTTCCAAGTCTTCAGGTTTATTTCACATATAAATGAATTAAAATAATATCTTTATCTTTTATCTATTTAAAAAAGCCAAACATTCTCGGGCTACGAATAACCTGAAAATATTTGAAAAACGCCTACTACCATCATAATAAGTGGAAGATGTCATTTAGGCAATGATGGAGGACTTAGCTAGCAGAGGAATTGAACCCGCGTCTCCCGGATGGAAATCCGACGCGTTTTTCCACTCAGCTACTAACCGGTCTATTAATTAATACTGATATGTAATATAGTTTACTATATTATATTCAATTAAATACATTTGTACCTCGTTTCAGAGTGGTAGATAATACCCTCAGTATCGCCCTGGTAAAAACCACCATTCCGAATTATTTTTAAAAATTTAAAATGGATTTAGCCAGTGTTTAGTGCCAGATATGAAAAGCTAGATCTTTCGAAACCCTCCTCTTCACCACCTTCTTCCCCTCCTTACTTCCCTTAGCCCCACACCATACACCAAATTGGGGACACCAAGTTCCACCGGCTCCTGGCAGTTAGATCCATTAGCAATACTCGCATTAAAAATTACCTTCAAATTTTGTATACGCAAAGATTTAAATAAAAATACAGTTGAAAATTTTCCAATTTTGATCAACCTTTCGCACAGTTGAAAATAATTTTTTAATTTGCATTTGCGCGTACTTTAAAGCCCCCCACTTCAACTCGGCGTCATTAAAACTTTAAAATGCTTTCATACATTTTCCAATACGCGTGAAGTTATGCTTCATACTTGTAACCGTTTAAGCATCATTACTCCACCCCTTCCGAAATCCTGGCAAACACCACAGTTAAAGGCCATCGCTGAACAATATTGGCATTTGTAATGTTGGCGACATTTGCCCATGTTCAAGAATTTAATTCGGCAGATGTTTCTGTCTCGACATTTTTTTTGGATTTATTTTACAAAGTAATGTTTTCTGTATTCATTAAAAACGTATGTTCAACATGTAAAAGCCCCCACTGAAAAAAAACCCTTAAAACTGAAACTGATTCAGGGGCTAGGCGGCCCTTTATTCTTCATTCGTAATATGAAATCAAGCTATAAAAGACGCAGTACACCGCTTAATGTGATCACGTTTGTTTGTGAAAAGGTTATATTTTGTGCTTTGTTCTTAAAGTTGGTATATTGAAATAATATAGACTCAAAGTGTTAGTAGCTTTAATTCTCAAAACTATAACTTTAAAGCTTTTATGCTTATTATATTTTTGTAAATATAAAACAGAATAAAGCAGAAAGTAAAAGAAAAACGTAGGCGACCAAGACAAATTATTACAAAGATGGCAGCCAAATCGGAAGACATTGAAAAATAATATTAATAATTTTCAACCTAAGTATGAGATCGATTAATACGCCAGGTCTCGGTAGCTGAATTGGCAGAGTTCGTGTCTCATTCGTTCATTCTGGCTTTTTCTGTATGGTATTTACGTTGAAGATTATTGATATTATTTCAATAATGAATATCACTATATTTTCTTTACACATTTTTGTCTTATTATCTATATTAATAAAAAAATATATACGAGATAAATTTAATGTGCCTTAATCGCCGAAATTTCTTCTTCTTTACCATAAACGATGGATATACCACAAAGTGAGCTCATAACGGAACTTTTAGTGGCAGAGACAACACGAAAGCTAATACGATTAACTTTTTTAGGTCAATGAGCAGTTGAAAGTTCAATCATATGAAAGGAGCTTTCTGCTTAGGTTGATAAACTACCTAACTATTCGTTAAAAGCTCAATACAATTTGAAATATACTTCAATATCTCCTAAGACTGTAGTACATGCTCTTGTAGTTTCCAAGTCGGTCTACTGCAATAGTTTGTATGCTGGTCTACCTAATGTATATTTAAACAGATTGCAAAAGGTTTTCAACACAGCAGCTTGGCTAATACGCGGTGCCCCTAAATACCGTTGTATCACTTCTATGTGATTGCCTATACAGGGTTGCGACCACGGAAAGAGTTCACTTTAAAACAGTCTTATTGTGTATTAGGCATTGCACGGGCTGGCACCATGATACATGGCAGATCTCTGCGTGAGGGACAATCTTACGCAGAGGTAACTCACGCCTAGATAGTTCAAGTTAGATGCGTCAAATAGACTAGTAGAACCCTCTAAAATATTATGGAGTTTGGAAACAGAGAATTCAACGCACTGGGTCCATATTCTTGGAATAATCTACCATTTAGGCTGAGATCAGAAACTGGTTTTGAAAACATTAAAAGTAGTTTTAAAACACACTATTTTAGAAAAGGCTACCTGATGTGATTGACTATATGACTACCCACTAAACAGGGTTTTACAAAGTTGACCATTTATTACAAATGTACCCTTAGTTTTGTCACTTGACACCATTTTAATCAATTAGCGAGGGTTTCTTGAATGCGGCGAAATGTCCAGTGAAATTCGTGACTAATTAATTAGTGAACACTTTGACCGGCGCGGCGCCAACTGCACTTATTGCAAGCAACTATTAAACTGCCTCAATGCTACTTCAATGATTTAAAAAGTAAGTAGGTAAATAAAGCGCTTTTCATATCGACTATGCTTTCACTTTTTTTAAAGCAAACTTAGGCCTAGTGGTTTGAACCACTGTCACATTTCACACTGTCGCAAATCGATGATCAGCGCCATTATGAAATTTTCACCGTTACCACTTCAAATAATCGCCCCCGTAAACTACCAATTCTCGGCCTGTTTCAGTATTTAATCAAATTATAATCAGATGTCAAGCATAACAGAATTACCGTTATGTTATCACTAAGACCTAAATTTACTTGCAAAAAAATTGGAATAACGTATTTTACTTAAACACAGTTGATATACACTAACGCATTTAGAGTTGATGTATACTACATGAGAACCGGTCATTTTTCCGACACGTTCTTGTGGGAAACGGTATTTTTCTTTACTCTATTCCCGACCCATTCAAGAGCTACATAAACAAATCAGAAAAACTAGACCGGTCGGTAGCTGAGTGAACAAACTCGTTGGATTCCCACCCGGGCGTCGTGGGTTCAATTCCTCTGCTGGGTAAGTCCTCCATCGTTGCACAAGCAACTATTTCGCTTATTATGATGGTAGTAGGTTTTTTCATATATCGTCAGGTTATTCGTAACCAGGAAATGTTTGTCTTTCAAAACAAATACCTTTCTAAAGCCCAACCCGATGTTGATATAGTTCCCCTGGTTCCCCTGACAGCAGTGGTATTATGCGATATTATAATAAATAAATTAAAAACCCTTGAAATTATGTAAGTTCTTAGGCCTAAAACAACCATTCGGCATTACACGTGTATACGCGGTCAATGTAACATCGGGCTATTTCGGTGTTATTCGTGTAGCGCCGCGTCGAGCTATTTTGTAGCGCCGGGTACAGCCGGTAATTGACCATGGCCGGGCGCTTATTTTCCTGAATTGCTCTACCTTTAGTTTTGTACACCGGCTGTGGCGATAATGAGGGTGTACACCATATTTAAGTACAACGAAACACCCTATAGCACGCATACAGCGCGCTGTGCGGCACTGTATTCTGTAGGTCAGGGTGGACTGTCAATGTTTTGACTTTTTTTGAGATATGGTTATATCGGGGGTCTCAAATTTATACATTATAAACTCATTTTTCATTTAAAATTTTAATACTACTTTGGCTTAACTTCAAGGTTTGCTGACGCGAAATGCTGTGCTAAGCTTCAGATTTGTGATACAAAATATAAATAAACAAACCGATAACAAAATTTCTTTTAAAATAGAATTAACTTTAAAACTTCAATGCTTATTATCTTTACATAAATTATTAAAATAATCTTCAACGTAAATATGAAACAAAAAAATAATGGTCGCGGCCAAGACCCGAATCTAAAGAAACTATAAAAAAAATGATAATAATTTTCAAATGAAGAATGAGATCGATTAAATATGGCGGTTTCTTATAAGGTCTCGGTGGCTCGATTGGAAGAAGCGTTACTCCCGGATAGAGTAGAGGTTCTGAGTTCGAGTCTCGGTCGCGACCGTTATTTTTGTGTTTCATATTTGCGTTGAAGATTCTTGATGTTATTTCAATAATTAATATAAGATTTCTTTTCTTCACAATATACTCTTTAACCGATGATCAATTCTTATACTCATAACCCGTTTTATTATTGTAAATTATATACAAAAAAGCCACATACTCGTAAATAGTTTCCTTTGTGAGTACGTATGAATGTTAATATTTAATATTTGGAACTGATGTTAATTGAAATAACCGAATTTAAAAAATAAATAATTACCCAATCTATTTTAGCAGACATTATTCTATTATAATTTCTAATATCAAAAGTCAAGTTACAACCACATTCACAACCATTTTCACGGATAACAACCTAGTGTTATAATAATTATCATTGGGGTACTTTAATCATAACATTTAAGAACATGTGAAATAGCATTTTGTATTAAAATGTTTAAAAAAAAGTTAAGCTGTACATATTTTATGCATTCATAATATAAACGTTTGATGACTCAAGTGTTAAGTAAACAGTATGCGCATTTTCCACGTCTCTGCTCAAAATCTTATTACAAAAATGCGTCCTGAACTGTAATGTTCTTAAAAATACAAAAATGAATACACAGTAAATAATTATTGGAGTAATCAAACGACTTTTTTTTTCAAAACGTTGACTCCCGGCACAGGGTTAAAAGTAGTACGAAGTATTTTTTATGTTATCAGTGTTCTAGTCGTAACTTTCGAGACCCCCGAAATATCTAAATTCAAAGAGAGAAGACAAGTTTTGCGGCGGCCCACCCTACTGTACGGTACTGTAGGCAAATATAGCTTGTTTCGTGTTGTGTTTGTGGGGTGATGGCGGACACAAACGCCAAGACTAATTATGTTTTTGTGTGTTTGCTCTTGGGCCTACAGGAGTTGAGAATGTTGATATTGGACAAGAACCTCGCATTTATTTACTACACACGATATTGAAGTTGAGTTTGGAAGGTGACAGTTGTGACAATTTTTCATTAGCACTTGACATTTTCCTCATTTTCATAAAAAAAATAAAATTATTTGAAACTGATTTCGGAAGGCGAAACAGATGTTTTGCATGAAAACATCCAGCAAATTAAAAAAAAAAATGATACACTTATAATAATATTTTTTATACAGATTTGTGCATATTTATTTACTTTAATCACATTTTTTTTATTACTGGATTATTTGTTTAGTGCCGTTTCCGTGAAAAAATCACCTCAAGGGCGCTTTATAACCGAATTTATCTAACATAAAACTAATCTCTAAAACGAGTATGATTCATTACTACTGACTTACAACTAAGACTTATAACTAGTGATTTTATTGTTTAATTATAATTAAAAGTGTCTCTGGTGTTATTGGTTGATATTGTCATATTACCTACTGGGATTATCTACTAAACTTGTAAACACTCAGTAAAACTAAGAAGTTCAACTTATTATCAAAATCCATGTCCTGTTCATTATATCTAAAGTAATATTACTGCCCCCAGAAGAGTAGGTATACGTATCGTAGCGAATGTCGAGTCCTTAAGTCAAACACAGTACTCACACAGATGCAAACAAAAAACTTTCAATTGTTTCAGTTTTTTTCGAACAAAAGAAAGCATTGTTAACGATTTTCAAATATTCAAAATACAAATGCATTAACTTCTTATTCCTTTTTCACTATTTACAATAAGAAGGCGTAAGCAAGACAAAATACTATTTCTATGTGACTCTTCCCAAGGACATTACTTTTGGAAGTGTAATTATATATGCACCCAACTCACATTTCAAAGAATGTGTAGTTCATATCAACCCTAATTGTGTGACCTATATACGATACGGAAAAAAAATAATCGTGATGCACTTTTATATTCGAAATTTATTTCAAAGTTTTTAAAACTGTTTTTACAACGATTCATTTTACCGTCCCCGTTAATGCTCGCGATCGATAAATAAAATACAGCTATCTGAAAATCCAATTAGTTCCAGCAGGATTTTAGCAGTGGCGTGCAGTCCATAAAGCGGAAAAGCTGCGCACGCCCCAAGAATAACAAACGTAAAATGGCATCCACTGAGCAAATATTATACTTTTTACAATGATGATGAATCACATCTCTTTGCTGAATAGCGTCATCCAAAAAGTGATCTACCTGGAAACTAATGCGTTATTTTTATGCTCAATGGTATGGTTTTAAATAAATAAACCTTGTTAGATAACCGAATAACATATTTAATAACCAAGCTTTTTAATAACTTATAACATCAAAGACATTTCTAACGGCGACGGGGAACACCTTTCACAGCAAACGAGAATACTCTTTAATTAAACCTCATTCTCCTTAGTAATTCCCCTCATCAGCGAGTTTTATTGTATGGAACCGTCTTTTGGAATATTCAACGGAAGAGGATATCCCGTAAAGATGAAAACGTTTGATCAAAATAAATAAAAATAATAGTTTTGATGTAGAAACAAAAACACTTTGTTTTAACTACTTGTGTTAATAAAAAGTATTCATTATTTATTTATATTAAAAAATTGAGAAATACAAAATAATTTTTAATTTTAAAATAATTGAAGAAGTTTTTGTTTATTTGCTAAGCTATTTTTGACGAACTCTGTGGCAGACCGGTAAGTTAGCTTGGTTCTGTTACCAAAGGTAACGTGTTTAAAATCCGGTGAGGGGGAAAAAAATATATGAGGCCAAATTCCCATAAATAAAATAAAATACAGAATATATGTATCATTTCCACATTTTATTTTCATTTATTTGATTTTTTTTAAATAAAAAAGAGAAGATTACAAAAATAAGAACATTAATTAGAAAAAAATAGTATTATAAAGCATAAAGAAAAGAAATAAATGTAGACATAACAAAAAATCTCACATAGGCAAATCTAGTGCGTGGGTATACTAATACAAAACAATTTAAGTATTAAATAACTCTCTATAGCAATAAAATAAATAAATAAACAGTTTATAATTATAATCAATAAAAAGACAAAAAGTTAAATTTCAAATTTAGCAAAAATATTTTTTCAAAAATCACAGCAGATAAATTAGTTAAAAAAAAATAAAAAATATCAGTTATCGTATAAAGAGGTTGGTATCTTTGGTTTTTATCTAATTTTGTATTTGTTTTTTGTATGTATTTAAAGACGTTGTGTTTGAAAGGAAACAATGGAAGTACTCTCAGTATTGCCTTGGTAATACATGACCATTGCGAATAAGATCTAAATAACCAGGTGCTTACCAAACGATCCTCTCCCCCAAGTCTCTATTCCTTCCCCTTTTATCACAATAATTCATATATTGTGCAAGCTATGTTTCCACTTACTCCAGGAAGTTGAGACTCTTGTGTGAAATCGCATGGAAAAAGTGTCGCACTAGAGAACTATTTCGCGTCAGGAGTTAATATATGTTATGTAGTAGAAAGAGTATGCGATTAAAGAGAGCATATCTAGTAATTTCACGCATAATATTCCAATAAACTTTGAAACAATAATCTCTATAGTTATTCGAACACTGCACTACTAATATATTATATACATTCTACATAAGTACTCGCTCTATGGCAAAAGCAAAGGCGAAGTATAAGCACACAGAAGTTGAACGTCTGTACAAGTCCTAGCTAGGTAGTTGTAGTAGGTTCCGTAATGAGTTAAGTGACAGGAATGAGCACCCTCGTAGCGAGTACCCTGTGTTGATCTAATTCCATGTTTATGGCAGACGAGGACCTACTTTCGTTTGCACTTTGAAAATAAAATTGCTCTCATTTAAAAAAGGAATGGAATATTTTCATTTACGAAAACAGAAAGGTTGTTTTTTTCCCCAGGAATTCATAAATGCTGCATTTCAGTACTGTCTTATGAAAAAAATTGTGAAATATGACGTCGTGCAATTTGTGCATGACAGTAGTAGTTGCACGCTTTATACATTTTCAAAATCCACGATTCTCACATTAATTAGGAAAAGTTGGTCTTCATCAAAACATTAGCGAATATTTTTTTTTCATGGAATACAGTAAGCCTTTAAATTTTTGGACTCACAAAAATACTTGAACGGTGAACTCTCGCAACATTAAATTTCTGTTGTGGGTTTCGACACTGATGTAAAAAATTAACGCACAATACCAGTTCCACCATGAGCTATGGAGCTTAAAAAATCCAAATAATTGTCATAATGTTAGACAAGACCGCATATTTTTTGTTTTATTTAAAAAAAATTCTAGCACAATAAGACCTGCTTATGATTTTAAACTTAGTACAAAAAACCTTGACGCAACCAACAACCTAACCTAACCCAATCTTACCTAACTTAACCCAACCTCCAAGGGCTATTTTCCAGACGGAAATTGCCCTGTTACTATTTTAAAATGTTTTTCAATAAAAGCTTTTAAGAAATTGGGACTCGGGCATAGCCGGGTACTAACTATTAACGGTACAACTTCCCACATACGAAACATTTAATTAACGTGAAATCCTCGCTGGAAGATGATACACATTATATAAGTACTTATTCTTCCCTTTGAGCACAGTGTAACATAGAGGAAAATGAACCCCTCTTATCTGCTCCCTTAGCCTTTAGTCTTCCTTGATCTCCCTCTAAATATTTTGTTTCTTCCACAGCGAATATATAAATCTTTCGGAGGGCGTGAATTTTAATGTATTCATTTCATTGTTCTGGTACTTACGCAACTCATCCGACTATATTTTACCCAGATAGATTACAACGATCATGTAAACTTATTACACAATGTTCATAAAAATAATATATGTAATAAATCATTGACTCCATTTTAATATTCAGCGTTTGAACAGTGTCTCTTAGTTTCCTTTTGTACCTTTAAATAAAAATTCTATTGCCTAGATTAGGCTCTTCCAGGTGTCCCTACATTCTCAGGTGTATCTTCCACTTTGAGGCATCTAGGTTTTTCTTAGTAAATTAGTCTGTTTCTGTTTACCGTGCAACACCAGGGATGTATCCATCTGATGCAATATGATTATTGTAATTAACACTTGAAAATCGTGCTTTCACCACATTCTCCGCCATATCTGTAGCGTTAACGATATATTCCGTTTATCTACAACGGCGGGAGATTGGATAAATATATTTAGGATATATTTAAATATTTTCACCATCGGAAACAACTAACACACAACTCAGTGTTTATTGTGTAGCGCATGAATTGGATCTATTTTTCTTTCCTGAATTTCAAATTACGCGAAAATTCTCCTTTTCAGTGATGCCATCCACGATCGTCTAAATTCTACCTAGAATAAGAAATTTGCAACTTTTCTCTCTAGGATCTTCACCTGACATAGTTTTTGTCATATTGAACAGTGGAAAGTGCAAATAATAAAAATAACACTTCTTGGTACTTACCAACGTGTTCAAATTAACATCGCAGAATTTCCGTCAATTTTGCCATGAAATATTGTTATATATATTTTTTTAATCTGGCTTAATCATAATTGAGGAAAAACTAAATACATATTGTACATAAAATAGTAATTTATTCCGGGTAATCATTTTGTCTTCGAGTTCGAGACGTGAAACCGCTCTAGTATATCTGAGAAGATTTAATACCAACTAAAGGTAATCAGTAGTCTACATCTTGTTTTTGATTATTGTTTGTATCAATTATTTATTGAGATATACTCGACTTTTGCCCATTTTCTTACCATATAAAAATTATTGTTACCATATTAGTATGAACGCACTTATGTGAGATTTCTTACACCCATCAATGTGGATTGATCTGTTCGATTCTTTAGTAAAAGCTCCCAGCTCTGTGAACTACTTGGTAAGAACACGGATGTTGCTTCGTCTGGAAAATGGCTCGTGGAAAGTGTATGCGCGATAAGCGATTTGCTTGTTCCGTGTCTACGCTTTCCACGGAAAGAGGTTTCCCCGCCCTTACTGGCACGAACCAGGAATAAGGACATTTTGTATATGAAATACTTACACGGGACACGAGGAAATGAAGGAACATATGTATTCTTTTATCGGTGTTCATATTCTGTAAGTAGTTGTATAACATCTAGATTACTATTTAGTAAATCTGGGATAGAGCTCTATTAAACAATGAATTATTAATAATATCTTAGTAAATATGTCAATTACGTAATTTTCTTACTTTACGAAGCTAGAAACGTAAATAACTATAAATATTCCAAGCTAATCAGTCAAATAACACTATCTATGTATATAAATGAAACGAGTAGTTCTAAAATAGATTAAAATTTGTATTTAGATATTTTTACAGATGTCGCGCTGTCTTGCTGCGAAAATTATCATCTGTTTGTTATGAACTTTCTGTATCTGTATGCTTTATTTACTGAAGTTTGTTTTTTATAAAAGGTGTAGGGTTGGTACTCTTATTCAATGTTATATATTTTTTTGAAAACCCAGTAAAATCAACGCAAACATAATTACGCTTTAACGTAAAAATGTTTATCTTGTAAATCAATTTTAATTAATTCCTTTATTAATAACTTTCAATTGGTACCTCCATGGACGGAAAATTTTCCAAATTTGTTTTTTCACCTTCCTAGCGGAATAGGAAATTAATCTCATGCATTTCGAAGCGAGGAAAAACGTTCTTTGGTAGAAAGCGTTGAACTTAAGTCATAATTGTGGTCATATGACGTGCTCGCGGAATGGGCGGAGAGCTTTTGCCTTTTGACCCAAATAAAAGGGTTCTTATCCCGTAAGTTGGAATGAAAGTTGTTAAATTTTAATGTGTCAGTCACCGCGGTATGGTTGGGGAATGTCGTATTTTAAGATTTTGTGGCGGATTTTAGGCCAGTATTTGGCTAATATTATATAAAGGGAAGGTTCTATTGTTTTGAAAATATTCGCTTTTGAAGCGGTCATCAGCGTGGGAGGTGAAATCAAAACTTTACTATATACGTGCCTACATACTAATCGCCAAGATGGCAGCCGATCTTGTTTAAAGTTGTTTGTTTTTAGATAGTAAATTCGCAGTTAATTCATTAAATAATGGGGTTTATTGCTTCAATAAATAAAGTGCGAGACTTTTATCTTTTGCAAACATTATATATAAGAAGATACATGCCTCTGCTGGCATTACAATACTTGATTATTTAATAACTTATGGAGTCCGGTTATGTTATTAGTGACTAATATATTATGTTATTAGTAACTAAATTAGTAGTTTAGGTGAGAGACTTCATAAAATATGATTGCTACGACTATTGCTGTATTTTTTTTGTTAAATATGCACTTAATATATGTTTGTGGTTGATGCAAACTTAATCCTTCAGTATTCAGTATCACACTTACGAGGCCGAAGATAAATTTACCTTTCCCCACGAAAAGGTTCATATGAAAGCGCTTCAGTAATTACACTAGCTTTTGGATAAAATCCAGTAGTTTGCATATACGGAATTTGTGATAAAACATTTATTGTTCCACGAATTTACAATAAATCAGCACATTTGAATATTGTGCCGAGTAATATCAGAACATTGATTTTCTCGCGAAAGCAAAAGTGAAGTTTAGCCAACAAACAGTGGAGGGAGTGGAGAGCGACACGTGACATCCCGTCTCTAATCTCCCGCCCATCTCGGGGTCCCCCCGCCGAGCAGGAACCGTGCCACCAAAATATTTTATCGCCCATCTTTAATATATGCCGAAGGGAGACCTCCTAAAAGTAGACTGCGTAGACCCAAGTTTCTGCATGTCAGTGATGGTCTTTGACATTTGCATACTAAAGGAGCTCAGAAAAACGTAGAAAGTACATTTGTTCGCATATATTAAAGGACTATTTCTAGATATACAATGATTAATACGATAATGATTCTGTAATGAACCGTTTCCTTCATACAATAGTTTTTAAAATTATCTAATCATCAAATTTATTACTGAATGTCACGAAAATTCAACTTTTTCAGTAAAAAAAAATTCTTCCTACAAAGTTCGCAATGGGACTCACTTTAAACATTTTATTTTTTAAAAGAAAGTCAAGCATTCCCGGGTTATAAAAAACTCCTACTGCCGATAAGCACAAAATGTTGCTTATTTAACGATGAACGCTCTAGTAAGATTTATTTATTTACCTAGTAAGATTTATTTGTTATGATTTTGTAATAAATAAAAAAAACTGTTTTCTCCACACAAGAGTGTGTTTAATTTGACAATTTATTTATTTGACTGATTAATTTATAGAATTTTTTCCAAAGTTTGATATTAATATCAAGGTAGCCAATAAGGGTCGGCAATAAATGACGCTAAACGTTACTTTGTAGCATTTTGATACAAGCAATACTACAAATGATTTTTCCAAAATTTTCTATGGACAGTTAGAAAAATGTCTGAGGTTTCCAGTGAACACAATTTTTTAACTGTAATCCTTTAAATTCTATGAAAAACTTACTAAAATTTCTGTAAAAAGTGCAATTCGAAAAGCAGCAAAGGTATTTTGTCAGTGTACAAGTTACCAAAAATGTATTTTATTTTGATAATTTGCTAAAAATCCTCCAAAAATCAAATTAAACACCATAGACATTTCTACCTTAATCAACAAAAATTCGCCATCTCTCGCTAATGAGATAATAATGTTTTCTTTGAATACTAACAAGTCAAGCAGCGTTGACGAAAGGTTCAAAAAGCAATGTGGATTCGGTAAAGATTGTACACGTGATTATTTATAATCGAAATCATAAATATTTTTTTGTGAAATAATTCTACATATCACGTTCTTGACCTAAAATTTTCCCCGACTATAAAGCTTTTTAACTGCAATGCACGACAAAGTAATCGCCAACGGGGGAAATGAAGTTAAGTGGTTATAAAAGACGTGCACTTTGTACAAACAATAAACAAAATCAGCATTATTAAAGTGTAATATTAAAGTGGTTGCGTGATCGAGGCTTTAAGACACCCCCAAGGTACGGCGTACGGCGTACGGCGTACGGTGCAACATTACTTTTCTTCAAACCGCAAATTATTAAGTTTTTCAACGTCTAAAATTAGTATTAACTATTATACTTGATTAGTTTTATTTCATATCTATTAAAATTGTATAATTATCAGTTTTAAAATTATATAAGACTTCACACATTGGCAATTTATTTTTGATAAACACAATAATGATAAATACATGATCTTGTAAAAAAAATATACGTTTAATAATAAACAAGGTTTTGTTTGGATGGATCTGAGAAAAACTGATATACAATTATGTTTTTCACGCACTTTTAATACAAAAATCAATCAATAGTTTCTTTCTGAAGCGATAGCAAAAACCCGTATTTCAGGAGCGCTGAAAATGCATGACTGTTGAAATTTTTGTAAATTATTGTTCAAGTCCAAAAACTGATACTTATGATTCGATTACTTATGATTATATTACTTATGATTATATATATATCAATGTTACATCAATTGTACTTTAGGTACATTTTTTGCATAAGAGTATTGCTTAATTACAGTGCAAAGAGCCAATTTTATTTATTGGGACAGAAATATATATTTTTAAATGTAATGACAGAGTTTAATATACTGTAACAAAATATTAATATATTTTTATATGTAATGACAGAGTTTAATATACTGTAACAAAATATTAATATATTTTTAATGTAAATAAACCAATAAAGTAACTTTATACATTAATCACGTCTAGCACTGATGATGTCCGTGGAACCCTTTAGAAAACCAAAGTGCTGCTTTATTTTCTAGTGTTTGCAAACTTCTAGATTAGAGCGACAAGCAGGCACTAGATAATATGCAAAAGCTCTCATTCAAAGGCCTATCTCACGGTCATGGGGCCCGAGACCTTTTGTGGCTTCAGCCAAACGATTTGGAATACAATGCCTTGGACAATGGGAGGTGAAAGAGGGTTTATCGCTGTTCCCTTTGTAGCTATGTTCGTTATTTCACATTTCGAGAGATACAACTTTACAGAACACTTGTCAAAACGTATATTTCAAAGGGCTCTCGTGTCGATGGCGTCATTTTTCATTCCGTGGAAAATTTTATTTTAAATTCCGCTGAAAGAATTCTCATGCGTAGGTGTCTCACATCACATAGTTTCTGTAATATGAGTATTAAATAACGTTTTTATTTTTAAATTACTTTGTATAAAATTTCAGTATAAATACCACTGTATACTTTTTTTATAGCCTTTTAATATCGCGAGTAATCATTATTAATAACTCGTAAAATTAAAAACAATTGAAAATATATTTTACTTAAAAATAATATAAATACATAGTAAAATATATAAGTATTGATTTAAGTAATGTGTTAAAATTAAATCCCAAATCTTTGAAAATACAAAGCCATTTCAAGCAATGTTTTGATTCTAAATGGTGGTCTTTTACCAGGACGATACTTATAGTATCTCCCTCTTTGAAGTAAATGTTATCGCATGAGGAGTCAAAAATCTCGTTGACCCCCCGGCTTCGATAAGGAACGATCTTGCCTAGGTTACACACTCTATGACAAAAACATGTGGTTAAAAAAATGATAAATAAGTACCTACATAATTGCTAAATATTAGGTTTTACAAGAAATGTATAGTTTAAAAAAAAAAATTACCTTAAACATAAACATGACAATTCGAAAGCGTATGATTTCAACCCTCGGTGCTCTTAAAATAAATATTAACCAATACGTTATCCGTAAACTCACTAAAATTCTGCACAAAAAGCTCACGGAAAATCGATTGCTACACAGTGAACATTGCGGCACGGGATTTGGTCAAGGGGCCAGTTGTAGCATGTCCACATTAACATACTAACTGTGGGTGTGTGCGGTAAAAGTATACTAGATGTGTCCGGGAAACCGTTCCAACTGTAAAATGTTTGTTTTGTATGTAAATTTTCGGACCCAAGGCTATTTGCGGACTTCTTTTGTAGCGATACAGCGCGATAAACATGTTAGTTTTTATGCATTTGCCATTTTGCCCGGCCGTTGTGTAACTCTGCTATTGCATTGCAGATAAATTCAATTCCAATGCCGTTTGTGAAAACATGTTATGCGAGGATTGCGTTTCGTGTTTGTAGTAGTGGTTTTATTTTCAACCCTAACCTTTACCTTTTAGAAGTAAATAGGTAACAATGATTTAATAAAACAAATTTGTAACTTTATTCCACTTTTATTATTTTGACTGGACCGGTTTCAGCTTATGACGGCCATCTTCAGACTAGTACAAATGTTTGTTAACCTACGGCTTATATACTATTTTTGGGGATGTTAGGGGTAGTAAACAATGATTTTACTTTAATTATATTCATCAGTATTGTTGCATGATTTTAATAGTTACAGGGTAAAAGTTACTTTTAATTTATTGGTATTACTATTTTATATATCTATCTGGAATATTTATTTATTTTATTTGATATTTAAGATGGGTTACAGTTGCATTTCTATAAATATGAATTGACAATGTATTTATATAATGAAAGGTTGGTGAATACTGATTGTTAATGAGTTTACTTTAGGTTTTCCCATCTCAATTGTGATGTCCAGATGTACAACATAATTTTCTAATTATTGGGTTACTCCCAGCATTATGGTATATTAGTTTTATGATTCTATTCATTATGCACTGTTAGAGTAGATTACTTCTATTATTATAATTTCTTGGTATCAAGGAATTTTTGAGTGCTATGCACTTTGGTAATGACTTACATTTATTGTTATTACCTATTGATTGTTTGGGATTTTTTAAGTGCATTTACATTATGATATGTTTTTAGTTAGGAATATACATTATTACATTGGATCGGATGATAAAATTATAATGGGTATAACAGCGGAGACTTTACAAATGATTCTAGTTGTTTATTCATGACAAATTGTGGGTCAACTTTATTAGTTAGACAGGTTATTTCCATTGATTCTAGTCTGTCTAATTTTTGTCCTTTCACGCAGACAGACTTAGACAGACTAGAATCAATGGAAATAACCCGTCTAACTAATAAAGTTGACCCTTTAGGTTGACCCTTTTTTTTTAAAGTAGACTTTTTAGACAGACTAGAATCAATGGAAATAACCCGTCTAACTAATAAAGTTGACCCACAATTTGTCATGAATAAACAACTAGAATCATTTGTAAAGTCTCCGCTGTTATACCCATTATAATTTTATCATCCGATCCAATGTAATAATGTATATTCCTAACTAAAAACATATCATAATGTAAATGCACTTAAAAAATCCCTTAAACAATCAATAGGTAATAACAATAAATGTAAGTCATTACCAAAGTGCATAGCACTCAAAAATTCCTTGATACCAAGAAATTATAATAATAGAAGTAATCTACTCTAACAGTGCATAATGAATAGAATCATAAAACTAATATACCATAATGCTGGGAGTAACCCAATAATTAGAAAATTATGTTGTACATCTGGACATCACAATTGAGATGGGAAAACCTAAAGTAAACTCATTAACAATCAGTATTCACCAACCTTTCATTATATAAATACATTGTCAATTCATATTTATAGAAATGCAACTGTAACCCATCTTAAATATCAAATAAAATAAATAAATATTCCAGATAGATATATAAAATAGTAATACCAATAAATTAAAAGTAACTTTTACCCTGTAACTATTAAAATCATGCAACAATACTGATGAATATAATTAAAGTAAAATCATTGTTTACTACCCCTAACATCCCCAAAAATAGTATATAAGCCGTAGGTTAATAAACATTTGTACTAGTCTGAAGATGGCCGTCATAGGCTGAAACCGGTCCAGTCAAAATAATAAAAGTGGAATAAAGTTACAAATTTGTTTTATTAAATCATTAAAATGGAATTCCACCACGAATTAACAGTTTCAAAATTAGAAATAATAAATAGGTAACAGTAGTGAAATCTAAGTAATTTTAACAAATCATTACGATAGCAAGTTACTGTATTTGAAGGTTTTGTAACATAATTGCGGCTGACCGTGAAAAATCAGTGGCCTCCGCGAGTAGATAGGTTCCTATTTCCCAATATTCAACAAGATCACTCATAAAAATCCAAGTTTTTTTTTTGCGTGCGGTTGACCTAAAGTTTGACGGTGTGAGCGTGAATCACTGTATACTCAAAGATTTGGGATTTAATCCAACATCTTACTAATATCATATTCTGGTACCCAAGGAAGACTCAGTAAGAACATCAGCTCCATCGTCTGAAAATCCTTTATCATGAGTACCTTTATCAATGGGAATTGGCAGCGATTTCAAGATACCTTTGTCTTCTTGAATTATTTGATTTTATTTAATATTGTTGACATTTATAATAAAATATAATTATTGTTTTGTCGTATTAAATATTTGACATATTATTATATGACTTTTATTTGTTTGAATGTATTTATTATAGTGTATGCGATGGGCTAGATTGCACTAACCTCCGTACAATTTGGAATAAATCATATTTTGAATTATTATTTTGAGAAAAATGATCAATTTCCTTTTAAAAAATAAGTTTTTGTAAAAAAAGTTTTCAATAACGCGTAAAATTTTTATTTATTTATTATTTGGACTATATTGTGAGTAGGTGATTTAATCGAGTTTTTATTGGCGCAATTGCAACAAAGCTCCACAACAGAGTTTTGTTGCATTGCCATGTTTCTGTGTACCATTTCACGTGGGTCATAATAATCTTTCGGTATGGCTAGGCACGTAGGTGCTAGCAGCATTCATATTAAAACGTGCGTATAGTGTTTATAGGGTACAGTGTAAAGTGCACAGTGCGTATAGTGTTTATAGGGTACAGTGTAAAGTGCACAGTGCGTATAGTGTTTATAGGGTACAGTGTAAAGTGCACAGTGCGTATAGTGTTTATAGGGTACAGTGTAAAGTGCACAGTGCGCATAGTATTTATAGGGTACAGCGTAAAGTGCACAGTGCGTATAGTGTTTATAGGGTACAGTGTAAAGTGCACAGTGGGTATAGTGTGAATATGGTAAAGTAGGATAGGGTATTATAATTTATGTAGCGCCATTTTTGTGAAACATCACCTCAAGGGCGCTTGACAAAACTTGAAAACTATGGCTAAAATTACCATAAAAGAATCGAAATACCTAAGAATTCAGCTAAAACACATGCGTTATTAACATAATATGTCGCGGGCTGAGAAACAGTTTCGGGCTTTTTGTATGGCAGTAGATCGAGAATTTTCCGACCGGCGCATGAAATACTATTATACTCGTACAGGTGAGTTTAGATACTAACTACAGTGAATAATGTACACTGCACCGTGAGTGACAGAGCAGTGCAGCTATAACACCCCTCTCCCGATGTTTCCCCTCTCTGCCACTCCGAAACCACCACTGCAATGTGCACTGCACTATGCACTATGCACAACACACCAGCGCTATCCAACCTTTAGAGATATCTTCAGAGAAACATTATTATAATAATTTACTTTATACGACATAATATACGTGAACATTTTTTTTTGTATGACAAATTTCAAAATACAATGTATTTTTACAAGCCACCAAACTAGGTGCATGACCGTACTATGGTGGTAGAACATTTAGAATATAATTATATAAACGTAATAAACTACAGTTGAATCAAAAGATAAAAATGGTAGTTCTTAGTTATTATCAATGTGAAAATGTCACGTATTGGGAATGTTGCGAAGCTGAAGGAAGTATGGTGGAAGAAGGAAGAAGGAAGAAGGAAGAAGGAAGAAGAAGGAAGAAGGAAGAAGGAAGAAGGAAGAAGGAAGAAGGAAGAAGGAAGAAGGAAGAAGGAAGAAGGAAGAAGGAAGGAAGAAGGAAGAAGGAAGAAGGAAGAAGGAAGAAGGAAATATGAAGGTCGGGAAGTACCTAGTTATTATATGGATACTTATTATTATTAACTATTATTACAGAGTCAAGATGCTTGATCGCATATACGAGTATTTCACTCCATCGTAAAAAAAACCTATTACAATTTTGAAGATACTTATTTAATTGACAATAATTTCATTTATTTCTCAAAAATAATTTATCGTCATTTACTTGTCATATAAAAACACCTGCTTAGTATGTATCCATTTTCAAATTATTACACCACGTGCTGTTATTCGAAAAAACAAGAGTTTAATAGTCTAACTAAATAATAATCACGCCGTTTCCTCTGGGGTTATGCAGAGAAGACAGACCGCCACACAACTCTGTCTTGCCACACAATCCTTGCTTCATTCACATTCATGCATCGTCTTTTACATGCTCTTCTGTTATTCTGAATCTTGAGATGACACCGCTCATAATTTTTTTTCACTTAGTCAAAACATGTCTTCTTCGGTCGTCCCTCACATTTTTACTAATCACTTTTGAGTTATATAATTTCCTAGCGCTCGTTCCTTCGTTCATCTGCACGTGGTTTTACCACAGATACGCCTCAGGGATCTCATTTCAACAGCATTCAGTCTGCTTTCATTCGTCCTCCGCCAGTTTCATGCCTCGCTTCTTTGAATAACTTTTTATTGGTGACTACTGAGTTTAAGCCTGCATTTACATAAGCATGGAGTTTTCGGCATTCATCTTTCTTCCAATGTCCTTACCAGCCTTTCCACCTCTCTAGGACATACTTCCCAAATTTACAAACTCATCCATTTGCTCCAAATATTTATCATCCACAACTAGCGTTTTCGAAGTCTCTTTCAAATACCACGAATTTGGACCGTCCTCCATTCATAGTTAGATTTCATAAATTTAATAGTTATGGAAGCAATATATAAACTAGGAAAAAGGAACTAAAAGGTTGTTGATCTCTGCAATGCTCCGTGGTGTATATGGTAAGTGTGTGCAGTGCCAGCCGCCAGCCGCCAGCCACTCTCTGCTAGTGAGGGAATTCACGGAGCACAGTCGATAAGCTGTTGTTTGTATCGCTAATGAGCCGGGTATAGAGGATTACCGTGTCAAAGTGTTTTGATTACGTCTATACCATAGCAACTCTGCTCGTTAGACAATGGAAATAGGTAATTTTAATTTATAAATTAACAATTCTCTTTGTTTTAGATTAAACACTCAGGCAAAATATTTTTAATCTTAAAAAACATAAACAAATTTTAAATAAAAGTAACTTTCTTTTGACACTACTTTATTGGATATATATATATATATACATAAACCAACCGGTTTCGGCTCTACCTGAACCTTCTTAAGGGCTGAAAAAATATGTATTCCAATACATATTTGTTCAGCCCTGAAGAAGGTTCAGGTAGAGCCGAAACCGTATTGGTTTATCTTTGTATATATGTATCCAACAATAAAGTGGTGTCAAAAACAAAGTTACTTTTATTTAAAATTTAATTATGTCTTTCCACAAAGTGAGTGCTTCATGTCAAAGTTAAAAAAACATAATTGTTAAAACTAATAACGAAGAAACAAGATGTAGAATGAGTTGAAGATATTTTCCGTATCGCCTTGGTGAGAGAGCACCAGAGAAGAAACATTGCTTAAAATGGCTTTAGTCATGTTTAACGACTAGGTTAGAATAGCCAGAAACTTCTCAACCTCTCTCTTTCCCATGTTCTTCACTTTTCCACATTTTCCATCCTTACAATACACCTCGATTAGGAATCCCATAGTTCCACTGGCTCCAGACAATTGGGACTTCACATAAATTGATGAAGACAGTACGAGTATATGCATTCAACGTAATTTAATCAAATTACAAGAATGGTGTAACCTTAATAAACATTATTAAATTAAAATTAACTTTAATGCTTTGGTGATTATTATATTCGCTATTAATTATCGAAATACTATCAATAATCTTCAACGTAAATATGAAATAGAAAATACAAAGATGGGAGGCCAAATCGGAAGAAATTGAAAAATTATATTAATAATGCCGGTGTCCAATAAGGTCTCGGTGGCTGAATCGGCAGAGGCGTTACTCCCAGATAGAGTATAGGTTCGGAGTTAGAGTCTCGGTCGCGACCGTTGTTCTTTTCTGTTTTTTTTCTTTTTTTTCATTTACGTTGAAGATTATTGATATTATTTCAATAGTTAATATTAATAAACTTAATTTACATAAGTAAACGCCGTATAATTCGTTTTGTCACAATTAATCAGCTTTTCAATTACCAATATAATCTTAAAAATTCTCTCCTTAGCTCTGTCAATGAAATCAATGAGCTTGGCATAATTTTATGTTTTAAATTTAACTTTCTTTCACACATCGACTCAGTTACAACCTAAGGCTTAAACATTCCTGGCTTCATTCTTAAAAATGTATGAGACTTTAGGAATATTTCAATATTAAAAATATTGTACTCGTCTTTAATTCGTAGTCAAGTATAGTATCTGGTCGCCCAACTATAAAATCCACTCCGACTCTATAGAAAACTTGAACACAAATTTATTAGATATATTAACTATAAACTTTATCTACCCATTGAAAACATAAACTACAACTACTTTATGAAAGAATTTTAAACTTATTAAAACTTCCAGATCGAAGAATTATTTTTGATTTGAAATTTATTTAAAAAATTGTCAATGTTATTATAGACAGCCCCGATTTACAGAACCTTATAACCTTTCATATACCTACCAACGAAAACTACTCGATCCAAAATTCTATTTAGTTGTAACAATAATATCAGGACTAAGTCTTTCAGATTCTCGCTTGTACCTAGATATTATTTAAATAATTTTAAAATATACATATTTGCGGTAGGTTTCCTAGATGTTTGTTATTCAGGCGTGTCGGCAATGGCTAATATGTTTTATTGTATTTGTTTCAGAAGCGACGGCCGTCCCCCGTCATGAGGATGGGGGAGCCCGAGCTGTCGGAGCTGTCGGAGCTGGGTCGCGGCGGCTGGGCGGGGCGGGGCGCGGGGCTGGGCCGCCTGTCGCGCTCGCAGGGGGACGCGCGCCAGCCCGCGCTCTACTACTCCCCGCCCGGCACGTCCTACACCATCGTGGAACGCCCGGCCAGCTCGCACGCGGCGCAGCGCCCCCGCGGCACGCACCTGGGAGCGCGCTCGCCGGCGCACCCGCCCGCCGCCCAGCGCAAGCGGCCCATCTCGCCCGAGCAGGTGCTGCGCCTGCTCGGCCAGGGCGGCGCCGCGAGGAGGGGGCGCGCGCCCCCGGCGCCGCCGCGCTGCCGGCCAGCAGCCCGCCCAGCACCACCCACCATGTAAGTATAACCTTTGATACTTCTACAACTTGACATATTCAACTTTGCATGCGGCCGAATGAGAACGAGTTTCTTGTTTATTTATTTAGATAATATCAATCATCAACAGCACAAATATGAATCAGAAAAAGTCATAAATTAAAAAAAGACAATGGTCACATCCGAGACGCGAACTCGGATCCTTTTGCTCTATCCGAGAGTAACGCTTCAACCAATTCATCCCCTGGGACCTTATTAAAAACCGTCATTTTTGTTCGATCTCATACTTTCATTGAAGATTATTGATATTTTATTTCAACTTTTCCTTTCAATGTTCTTTTTTCAATGTCTTGGTTTTGACTGTTGTCTTTTTATTTTTTGGCTTTTTCTATTTCATATTTGTGTTGTTGATTTTTGATATTATTTAAATATAACAAAAAATAAGCATTAATGCTTCAAAGTTAATTCCAATAAAAAAATGTTTTTGTTCACATATTTTTATATAACCACAAAATATAATCTAGCTTAACCACAGACAACAAGTTAAGTATGTCAAGCTGTATCTAAAAAAATATTTTTTATCATGTACGAGTTCAATCCTGGATCATCATTTCTCAAATTTTTAAGTGTCACGACCCCTTTAAAAGTTAAAAAAAATATGTATAAACCTCACCATCCCCTTATAATATATATTTAAACGTTTATCTAAGTTTTACATTACTGATATGAAAAATAATGTGTTTACACTTGCCACGAATACCATTGTCACTTTCTTACTTGTGCGAAAAAGGCTTCGTATCTATGGTGGCTTTAAAAATTAAATAAACAAATTGTTTATTATCACTTGAAAATTATTTTATTTTGTGTGTTCCAAACGTCGATCTACGAATAGAAAACCGTCAGTGAAATACAAACTCAACTGACGTATTAATGAATACATTAACACATCTCTATTTATCAGTTTATCGGGAAGTAGGTATATAAAACAGTTTATTATAACTTATTAAATTGAAATTTATTATTTTATAAAAGGATTTGTCGTATACGTGACTTGGCAGATTTCGACCCCCCTATACCATGATCGCGACCCCAAAGTTGAGAAACGACGCTCTAGATTGATCAGAATCCCTGCTTATTTATTTTTATAAACATTGTTACATAAACAGTAAGATTAAAAAAAAAATGTTGAAGTGTAAGGTTCGCGAGTGGATGAAATTATTTATGGAAAATAATATTTTGCCCCTTGCACCGGGAAGGCTGTGCAGCCGTAAATGTGTATTTAAACACCTTACCAGGAGAACCTGCGCAAGGTGTTAAACGTGTCAATACTATAATGATATGTAGTAATTAGCATTGTGACCGCTTTGAAAGAACTACTTCCTTTGGCAACAGTTCCTACTTCATTCATTGTTCATTGAACAAATCCTTCAACTGAAGTCGGTAGTTCATTTTAGCGTCCATTCATTTAAATAACTTCATTTCATTGAACAAATATTTCAATTGAAGTTGGCAGTTCATTTAAGCTTTCATTCATTTCATTAACTTCATTTCATTGAACAAATACCTTCAACTGAAGTTGGTAGTTCATTTTAGCGGTCATTCATATATTCATATCATATCATAACGAAGGAACCAGTACCAGTTCCTTTCGTTTTTAAGTTTGTAAATCTCTACCGACTATTACGTGATTTTATTGGCGAGGAACCAGCTCCAGTTCTTTTCGTTTTCAAATCTCTACCGACTAGCATGTGCTTTTTCGGCGAGGAACCGGTTCCAAAAAGAACTGAAAAATAAGCGGATAAATTCAAATCTCTTTTTTTGCGAGTTCGACTTCAATTGAAGTGTTCATTTTAAAGAACTAACAATTCGTGAAGCATTCACAAAACATTGAAGTTTTTCCCAACGCTAGTAGCAATATTATTGAGCTTTAAATTATATTTGATACTTTTTTTTATGTTAGTTAGTAATTTTAGATTATGCGGGATATAGCTGTATGGAGTCAATTCATCCGGAGGACATTTAAAAAAAATGTTGTATACTGTGCTCACGTTTTTGTCGTACCGAACAAACTCCTTCATTGAATTGTTTAAAAATACACATTTGTGTACATCTCTGCCACCCAATCCGTTCCACTCTTATTTTACAGTGGCTACATTTCTTCAGTCACTTAACCCAACTATTGCGCATTATGTACCGTATTGCGTACATTTCGCTCACGCCTGAGAACATGTAAGAAAGTACCTAGTTATTCAGTAGAGGTGTCTAAATAGGCTTTAATGATCATAATAATAAAGTTTTATTCTACAGAGGGTATGCAGGAGTAGTGCAATGCAAAACCTACCATAATTGATAATAATAATTAAAATAAAAGTTGTAATAAACACAATAATAATAATGAAGAAAAATAAAAATTAACATAAATTCATAAGAAAAAAAAAAAAATAGAAATAATACAATAAAAAATATTAAAAAAGGATATCAGGTCTCATTTCGCAAAAACGCCATCAAATGGGAGTCCATTTGTAAGCCAAGCTGTAAAGCTTTAAAGCTGTAAAAAGCTTTAAGGCTGATTCACACCAACGTCCGGTTCCGCTCAAAGTATTTATATTGTTCCGCCAGGCAAAGTTTGATAGTCTTTATGAATATCAATCAATTCAAGCATCTAGCAAGACAAATTTGTGTGGCAGTATATCCTTCTGCCCACCCTTGTGATATTTAACTACTTATTTAGTTAAATAATTATTTTGAAGTGTAAAAATACTTTTTAACGCAGATCTTTTTTTTAAACCATTTTTTAATCACTAAATAATATTTTTAATAATTGATAATTTATAACCACAAATTGCCACACAAATTTGTCTTGGCTTATACTCCTTGATTGATATTCATACCATATCAATAAGTTTTCTTGCGGAACAAAATCGGCACTGAGCGGAACCGGACGTTGGTGTGAATCAGCCATTAAGCTGTAAACCTGTGTATGCTTTGAGAAAACATTGAAAGTAATAACTAGAAAGGGTACAATTTCATTGATTCAACATTTATATCTTTTTTTGGCCAGGCACAGTTTTATAGCCTTTATATAAACTCCACATTCCCGCTATTCAAATCTAGTCAAAAACAAAAATCAGGCCATTACAAACAACGTTTCAATTCGGAAAGATATCTCTAGTATCTTCCACGCTGCAACGAGGTGTAAACATAGTGGCTTTCATTTATTCAACTTAGACTGTAAGAAACCTTTTTATTTTTCATAGTGAATACTGCACAAGAGTCCTAACTGCTCCAAACCATCTGGAGCCAATGAGACTATGGTATCCCCAATTGGGGTATATTGTTAGGCTAATGCTAGTGGGGAGGGGAAGGAGATGGGGAAGAGAGAGGTTGAGTAGTACCTAGCTATTCAGATCTGGTCACCAAACACGACTAAAGCCATTTCAAGCAACGTTTCGATTCTGAATGGTGGTCTTTCACCAGGGCGATACTTGGAGTATCTGCCACTCTGGAACGTGCCAGAAATTTAACACATATTCTTTTATATAAATTAAATGTGTTATGACACATATTGATTAAATAATTTTTTATTTACGCACGCCGGGTTTGAACCCGCGACCTCTGAATGCGCTGTCGAGCGTCTTACTACTCAACCACGGAAGCCTTCAAAGAAATTTTAAATCAATATATAAACACTGTGACAAATGCACTTAACTTTCCAAATGTATCAAATTGACGATACAGCGTTGTCCCTTTGAAGTTTTGTTATACCTGTGAACATAATGTATTTATAAATGAAACAGATAAACTTTGTTTATAACCACTTTATTATTCAATATTATGTCTACCGGTTTCGGAAATACCCTTCCATCATCAGGACAATATTATTTTTTTCTTAAATTAATTTTTTTTTTATTTATTTAAATATTGTCCTGATGATGGAAGGGTAATTCCGAAACCGGTCTATATATTATTAAATACTAATAAAGTGGTTATAAACAAAGTTTATCTGTTTAATTTATAATGTATTTGTTCACATTCGGTGGAAAGTAAACAGAGTATTGCGCAATGTCCAATTTAAATTCCTGCCTTGTATTCCACAGAGAAGTTTTCCATATATTTTGTCGAACAGCGTACTGTAAAGTTCCAGCGGAAATAGAATTTCTCCCGCTGTACCGGGAAGGCTGCGGCCGTAAAGGCTACGCGGCGGCGGCGGCGGCACCGGACTGCCGTCGGGAAACCGATAAAACGTGTGATGTTATAATAATTCTGGGAGAGTTGTTAGTTTATTCAGAAGAAAATAAGAGCGTTCTTCCCTGGAAGTGTTCTGGAGTTTCCGAATAGCGATGTCTTTCGAAAGTCTCTCAAAGTTTCTTCAGTCCAGCTTCGTGGTGGCTTATTTGCTCGCCAGAAGATGGTGGGGAGAATTTCGGCAGGTTTTCATAAATTAAAAGTTCATTTACAAGAGCTTATAAAGAAAACTTTTTTGGTCAAACTTTTTGAACTTAAAACATCTTTGTGCGCAAGGAAGAATGGAATGAGTTAATAAACGCAGATGTTCAGGAGAGCCAAAACATATTTTTTTTTTGTAATCATGTCCTTTTTTAATAAACAATAACACATTATTTTGTTTTCTGACTTATCTCATTTTTCCTTGCCAGTTGTGATTTGAGGAACAACTCTGCGTACTTCACTCAAAACTTGTTTTTTTTTACTCATTCCGTTCTTCTTTTCGCACACAGATATATTATGTATCTTCTTATCATAAGATTTTATATGAACGTATCGAACAAAGATTAAACAAAACAAAAAAAGATATTATGGTATGGTAAACTTACATATTTGCAACTCTGATGACAATCACTATAGCCCTGGTAAGAGACAAAAAAAATTGGTTATTTCTATGTGACTAGATTTGAATAGCCACATACTTCCCAACCTTCCTCATTTTATTTCCCTCCTCCACTGCATTTAGTCTGATACTATTCACCAAATGAAGACTTCACAGTTTTACTGACTCTTGAGCGATTTTACTTAAAAAATATTATTTTGAACTTGGAAGTTGTGCATTATTTGCAGTTAAGATTACCAAAAATACAAGCATTTTTAGTAAATTGTCTCCTTCTACTCCCCACTTGTCGAAGATTTATGTCATTCATAAAATTGTAAATAATAGAAGAGTATTTATGAGATGATGCATGAATGTAAATAAAGAGTGTGTACCCAAACAGAGTTGTGTGGCGTTCCATCCTCTCTGCCTACAAAACGAAGTGATGGTAAATTAGTAAATTAGTCCCACTGACTCCGGGCAGTTGGAACTCTTGTTCTAACTGTCCGTTTCATGTTTAGGCAAAGGATTGAATACAAATGTAATATGTTTTTATGTACCTACCACATAATACGGTTATGATTTGATTTGACATAAGGATCAGAATTCCCTTGTCGCATAATAATATACGGTTATATCAACCCAACCATCAAGTAGCAAGTGCCCCCACGAGATTTCGGAAAGTCCAGTGTCGTTTTGTTGCCCCGGCAGCCCCCGCTGGAGATGGGGCAATCGGGTTTATGCGAACCAGGAGCGCACATGAGTAACCGAGTAACTCCCATTATCCGGAGTTAATCCGAAGTGGCTATTATAAGTTCACAATGCCATCCCAATCCGACATTTTAAACTGATCAAGTGAGAGGGATGGAAGAGGCTTAGGAAGTTCTGGATCCGGTCTCACTTCATAGTTTGGTAATAGTCGGCGCGGTCTGAAGTTTTGTCAACGCAGGCTGTTTTAATTAGATTCATTAGTGGCTAAAGCTGAGGCGCAAACAAAGCCTGCTACGACGTAGAATCGTAGATGAAAAGGTAACTGATTCAAGTTTGTCGGTTCAAATATTTTTTTGAATTAAATGTTGCTTCTTAGAACGTTTTTTTTATTAAATCCTAGCTTTACTGCGCGGCTTCGTCAGAGTACACTATTTTTTGTTTTTTCTACTTCTTATTTAACAATTGGAAAATAACGCCCAAACAATTAGTGGTCTTGTCATAATTTTTGAAACGCATAGGTTCTCGTAACGCCAGAGCTCAGTGTTGATATACAGATTTCTGTTTCATAATGAACAGTTATTTTTAGTGTTGATTTCTTTTAAGGTGATCAAAAAACTAACCTTTATTAAATGTTTATATTCATGCTTTTAGATCACATATACTAAAAATTGTTTAACTGAGAAGAAACGTTTACTGAAATCACTATTTTTTTAAATCATGTTGTGGAAACATATAATAATATTTTTACACTAATAAGGCATAATACTCAAATGAATAGCCCATTTTTTCTCAGGAAAACTTTACAAACTGTTAATGATTTTATATGTAATTACATACTAATTAGGTTCAAATATTTGAATTACGGCTAAAGTTTTTTTTAGATCTCTCGCATGCGAATGTTTGGTAGGAAACCTTCAGCAACAAATAATAGGTAAAAATACGTCATCGTTTCAGAAGTTTCGTGTTTTAACGCTCCATTTATGAGTCTATGTCGCGAAAACCGTAATCTGGTTCGTATTATTGCTAATCCAAAGCTCAAACAATCATGTTATTCAAACATCAAATTTTTATAAAGCCTATAAAATGTATTTAAACGCAAATTAAAACCATAACCTAAATTATTTTTTTCTTCTTTTACACTGTATTTTCAGATAGTGTTTTGTATGCAAGTAGGTACGTATTATTTTATTGTGTAATAAAGGCCGCAAAATAAAGTTTAGGGGTTTAAATTATATTGGACAATGTAAAATTTTATTAATTGAAGCTTTACAAATTATAAAGGTTCAAGACGTAAAAAAGATGGCGACACAGAAGCTCAAACGAAGCGAAAAAGTACAAAGGAAAGAGCAAAGTTTTCATTCCTTTGAAAGAAGTTTAGTATTCTGCTCTGAAATAATTTTGTTAATTCGAGTTTTTCTACCAGGTGAGGACGCTGAACCCTTTGAATTGTTGGGAAATTTCATCTTTCTTTGGTGAATACTCTCTTATACGCGTTTTACTTAGTAAAAAACTATTAATATAGATGTATATATTATGCCCGCGAATTACTAATTTCAATAAAATAAATTTTATGTTTTCAATTAAGTATATTTTGAAAAAATATTAAACTCATGCGCATAAGAAACACAAATTGTAAGTGCTGCGATTGGAATTAGAATGCATGAATCTTCCCGATAACTAGGCGACTGTTCTAACCACTGAGGTTTCACGGCCACCCTGTGTTCTTCCAACACATAGATATGTGGTAAGGTAATGTCGTATACGACATTCCTGTTTTTTTGTAGGCTTACCGACATGCAGAATTAATTTTATTATGGTTTTCATTGCTTACTTAATTATTTACAAATTTTGAAAAGATTACTAAATCTTTGCCACGCATATTTTATATAAAATTATAACTACCAAATCAAATAATTTATAAGATTTTATTAGCTATAAAATCATAACCGTAATAAAACCATCAAGACATGCATAACTAGTAAATGATAAGCTTATATTATCAAATTAAAAATACAATAGAAACAATGAATTGCTGTTTCTCAATCATCACTAATTATGGGTATCATTCTCCTCTACCTAAAATGTCGAGACTTGTTAACTCAAGCAATGGTCTTGAAATTTTTAGTAGCAGACCAAATGATTTATGTCATTCACTACGACTCTTCCAAAACTTGACCTTGGCTTTGATTTGAATGTTCTCTCTTGTGTATATTTTGTCCTATTTTTGTCATTGATTCATTATAATATTATGTACGTGCTGTTCTTTCTATGTTGCTCTTTTTTTCCCATTTCGTGTTATGTTTTATTTTTTTGTAACTGGACAATAGTCCGTTAGTTTATAAATAAATAAATACTTTTATTTCCCTATCTAACAAATGTATTTATACTAAGTATAAACTTAAAGCGCGACGTCTGCAGTGACAGGGACATAAATCCATCCCAACTATTTTTCCTCGAGGATTCCATCTCTAAAGTCCCACCTTTCTCGGGAAAACGGCTGTTTTCCCTAGCTCAGCCATATAGAATTCCAATCCAATTTCCTCCGACCGGTGGGAATCCGGGATCCAATCGATTTCTTACCGAAAGTTCCTCGGGCCTGTCAGGGCCTGTCAAGTAATAATATTATATTGTGAACATATGAATTATGTTAAACCCATGTTTTCAGAACATAATGCGGATTGAAGAATAATTGCGTTGGATTCCCACTCAGGCGTCGTGGGTTCAATTTCTCTGCTAGCTTAAAAGTTAAAATCGATTTTTTCAAATATTATATACTTATTCTGAGCGGTCCTTATTATGATTTACATTATTTAAGTCTCCCCATATTATGAAAACTAACTATTTGTAAACTAATATAAACTTCAATTTAATTCTCTTCATATTTTCTCATTACATGAGAAACAGAGTGAGTTTTTATGGTATAACTCATCGGGATTGCTATGTAT
This sequence comes from Drusus annulatus, assembly GCA_022651775.1. Classification (NCBI taxonomy): domain Eukaryota; kingdom Metazoa; phylum Arthropoda; class Insecta; order Trichoptera; family Limnephilidae; genus Drusus; species Drusus annulatus. The sequence continues at coordinate 184,873 of JAGWCC010000585.1, forward strand.
GTTAGCAAGATATTTAATAATAAAAACACGTACGAAGTTTGTTGAATTACTAGTTGGTTACCCTCAAAAAATCTAGGGATGTAACTTGACTTGCCAAGAAAAGATATTAATTGCTTTAATGCACCTATTTAGAATAATGTCTGCTAAAATACTGCTTTAGGTAGGAAGGGATTTCAAAATATATTTAATAATTTCGATAGACAGTTCCAAATACGAAAAAGTTCCCACTCGTACCGAAGTACGTAGATATAAAATAAATTATTTACAGAGATGTTTTGATACAACGTATTTGCACTATTTGTACACATTAGAGCAACAAAGTTATCGATTAGTAGCAGAGTTAACAATTGATGCGTCTGGTTTCCACCAGGCGTCGCGAGTTAGATTTCTTTGCTAGCTAAGTCATCCATCATTGCACAAGCCACACTTTCCGCTTATTATGATGGTAGTAGGAGTTTTTCAAATTTTATGTGGTTATTCGTATTCAATATAGAAAGATTCATTTACATTTTTGATCACCACAGAAGACTCCTAATTGTGAGAGCCAATGGAAGTATGGTTCTAGGAAAATATCTTAATGAAGGAAGGGGTGAAGAATTGTTAGAAAAATGTTAAGAATACAATAAATTGTTCACAAAATAGAATTTATTAATGACTGTTAATTAAGTCAACTGATGGGCATACTTGAGATATTTATGCTACCCATTTTAAAATGAATGTTCACGTTAAGAATCGGAATGTTAACAAATGCATTGAACGAAATAGTAATCGAAATATTCCTTCTGGGGGAGGGTAAATGAATAAAACGAACGAGTAATTCGATCATTGGAACTTTTCGACTGTAAAACAAGTTTCGAACATGCCCATTATTACATCTCACCGCCTAAATACATTTCGGCAGGTAGTATCTACTCGCATAGAAAAAAATCAACGTTTCTTTGATGCGAATATTTATATTTTGGTAGGAAATTGAAGCCGTTTCGTTCGTTTCCAAAATTTCCGGAGTTTCTCGAAGTTCCCAAAACACCGTAATGCGTAATACGGTGGTACGCCAACATCACATTGCCGAGCTGTTTTCGTATTGGCAATTTGACTAACAGGGCATAACTAACAAAGTTAACATCAGTTCAAGCCGGCAAATGTTGTTTTAACGAAATTATAGAGTTCAATTTACATTATCTAAAATTCATGGTAATAGTTTAACTCGCGAATAAATTCCATACAATATCAATGTTTTTTGGGGTGGATTTTAAGTTACGGCGTTAAGTTGAAACACCAAATATAAACTAACCAACTCACCAACCATCACGCCGTTTCGGAGAACGCAGAGAAGATTGATCGCCAAACAACTCTGTTTTGGCAAATAATCCTGCTTCATTCACATTTATACACCGTCTTATACATCCTCTTCTGTTATTCTGACTCTTGAAATTATCCGATTCTAATAGTTTACGTCTTTCTCGGACGTCCCCGACTTCTTCTACAATTTAATTACTACGCCATATTATATTCTTATTATACATCTTTGTCTCTAAATACGCATTTAATACCCGTACACCGGGTAAAAAGATTATCTAGTAATTTGTGCACCTCTAACCACAGTTGACACGAGAAGACAAAGAAATATTCGATGGACTGTTTAAAATTTCTACAATACGATATATAGTATAATACGATTCAAACTAGCTAAGCGTCTATTTCTGAATTTCGTTTATTGCATCTACATAATTTAAAACTGCTTATTTATCTCTATAATGAATAAAAACTTCGTATCTTACCACTAGAAACTAATCACCAATTCAAATAATCGCCCCCGTTAACCACCGATTCTCGGCTCGTTACATAATTTAAACATTTTATGTAAATTTATTTATCAGGTGTCAAGCATATCAGCATGATCGTTAGTAACCGTTGTAAAAATGTGGAATAACGCCTTTCACCTAAACACAGTCGATATATATTTGAGCACATATAGAATATAGAACCGACACCTTTTCGACGACTTAGTTAGATCTAGGTCATGCTTTCACCATTGTGACGTATCTCTACGCTCCACTGTCTACTCTGTAGACATTATAGCTATCCAATTTACGTAACGTATTACGTAGTGACGAGGCTGCGTGTCTCCTTCAGCCGGATACGCTCTTCATCAAAACGTGACGCGCGTATCAAAACCTGTCTCGGCTGACAAGCACACCATTGGCTTTATCCGTGAACGTGGATGGGATAGGTAGCTGTACCTAACTAGCCCCAACCCCTAACCCTTGTATTACAACATATCGTGGTGGGTTATTGGACCAAACGCTGTGAAAAGTATAATATAATTGGGAATAATGCTTTGTGATTCAATATTTCTTAAGGTTTTCCCATTTGAATGATCAGATATATTCAAAACAAGAAAGTTTCCAAAACCCAACAACATGTCACAATATTGTAACAGTTATTATAACAAGTTACTATAAAGTTTGTGTTTGAAACTAATTCGTGACTAGTCCGAAACTAGTGGTATAAAATACAAATCTTTACCAATACACAATATCATATATATATATTTTTTTTATTTTTTCATTTTTTTAATTTTTATTTTACATACCCATATATTATTTATTAATTTAATATAAAAGTTTCATTTATGAGTCCGTTCGTACGTACGAGTGTGAACGTTTCAGATTTGGAACTGATAATTGAAATAAGTTACATCCCGTGATTTTTCACTGGTAACAACTAGTTAATTTAAATTGTATCAATACCTGTATAATGTATATGCATTTATACATTAATTTTGTCTTCCTAAAATATATTGATTGGCTCGTTTTGGTTAAAATGTCATTTTATGTAATTTTTTATTTAATTTAATATATTTAATTGTTTAAATAGCTAAATATACATGCTCTGAAAATACGCTTTTACTAAAAACATAATTTTCCTTGTAAGATCGTACGTATAAGTGAAAGCTTTTCAAAATTGGAACTGTGGATATTAGCCATTATTCTATCTTAAAATTTAAATTTGTGTGTCGGAACTGGAATATTGAAACGAAATTAAATAACTAAGAACAGATCGGAGTTGTAATAAATATTGAAACGTAGGGAGGGCACGTGAGTGGAAAATTCTTTGGAAAGTATTTCCTTTGAGAAAAATGCGCTTCAAACGTTGTTTTTAATATAAGGCTTACAGCGGCCCTCGGGTGTTGTACCTAAACTACAATATCCAAGGTAGAACTTGAAAAGATATCCTTTCATTGAAATCTGTTCAATATCGAAAGGATGTGCGGAAAGGTAAATGGAAACAATTGCTTCAAGGTTCAATGCTGCATAAAATTCAGAGTTAGTAGATAGCCAAGTTAATACGTTTTTATGTAAAACAACAATTTTTCATATGAATAACAAATGAGTTCCACTTCTCGGAATTATTAGAATAGTGGCACACAGTGGAAGATACTCGTATACGCGGTTTGGCCGCTTGAGAGATCACCATTCAGAATCAAAAAGTTAAACCCCTTTAATAATAATAAATAAAAATATTTCAGAAGGTATGTGCATTTAAAGAAGTAGTGGAATGCAGCTTATGCCATTTCAAATTCTATAATTGATATAATAGTACATAAAATTTTACCCTGAAGAACAAAGCATTTTGTTATACATATTTTCAAGTTGTGCGTAGGCACACTTAATAATAATAAAAAAAAATAAAAGGTATGCAAAGTGGAATGCAATACATTCCATAATTGATAATAGTACATAAAATAAAGTTGTTATACATATTATATACACAATAATAAAGAAAAAATACAAATTCATAGAAAAAAAATAATAAATGTAAAAATTGTTTATGGAGGATATTAGTAACTTAACTTAGCTTCATCAAAATGGTTTTCCTCAGAGATGGTTTTATCTTGTACCCAATTCAAAGTGTGACAAAAGATTTGAATACCTTAACGTCACAAAACAAGCCTTCACATTTAAAAAAATCACAGGATAATATAATATATCCCTAAAAGAGATTTATTTCAATTTGTAAACAATATTTCATCAGATATCTCCACATGTTCTAATGTGATGCATTATTTTATATCGTAAAATTACATAAATAAAAAATATACTCTGGTAGATTCAAAAATAATTAACTCTTTAAGTAGACAGATGCTTGAAATAACCATTTTTTTTTTACAATATCATTAAAAAAAATCTCTTTAAAAAGTGTCTAACTTGTTTGTTCATTATATTATTTTTTTTGACAGGCGGGTCATTCGAAATTTGAAAATTGACAAGAAAATGTATAATGAACAAGCGATGGATATAATGTTGTTCACGGATTTTTTTTATATTGATGGAAATAGAATAGAGGTTACCGGGCAGCGGTGTATCGTGACATTTTTTCCGATTTTACAGAAAAAATAACAAATATTTTTATATATTAAAAAAAAAATTGTTCCAACTCAGTGTATGGAAAGAGTTGCCTGTGAGTCGCTCTTTCAGTAAAAATACTATTTTTTCAGTTTTTACGGCGAATGGCTTTTTCAAATCCATACATTATTCTATTACCAATGTGAAGTTTAATAGACGTTTATTTTTGGAAATAGATTGGATACTTCGCGGCTTATTTGATACCACTAATAGTAAAAATAAAGTAAATGAGGGTGGCTTATATTCTTATGACGTAGACGTGAACGTAAATAGACGTAAATAAATACCTCGGCAAAATATTTTCTAGCTGCTCGAATGATTCCTATTTATAAATGTATTTATTATGGATAAACAGCAAATAGAAATCCATGAGATATCGTCATTGTTATTTTAATATTATTTCGTAGTCTTTGACTGAATGAAGAAGAAAATGCCATATTTTACAAAATAATAAGCAGCAAAGCATGTATGTTTTATCTGTCTAAATTTATTAGAATTGAAGTACCTACGTTTAAAATATTTAATTATTTTATTCAAAGATGTTCATCTTTTTCTGAATAAAAGTTAACTAACTAACTAACTAACTAACCATCACGCCGTTTCCCCGCAAGGGTAGGCAGAGAGGACGGACCGCCATACAACTCTGTCTTGGCACACACTTCTTGCTTCATTTACATTCATACACTACATACTCTTCTGTTATTCTGACTCTTCACACGACCCGATTCAAGTATTTGATTTTACTTGATCGTGCCATGTCTTTCTCGGGCGTCCTCGACTTCTTCTTCCATTCACTTTCGCATCATATATTCTTTTCACACTCCTTTCTTCGTTCATTCGCTCTACATGCCCAAACCATCTAAGCGTCCCTTTCTTAATCCTATCCATTACGCTCACATCAGCCTTGCATTCTTTCCGGATATCCACATTTGTAATACGGTCATACATGGTTTTACCGCACATCCGTCTCAAAGATCTCATTTCCACAGCATTCAGTCTACTTTCATCCTTCCTCTGCCAGTTCCATGCCTCACTGCCATACATCGACAGCACTCCATTGTGGACTGCTAGCTTCGCTTCTTTGGACAATTTCTTATTTGCCCCAACAGCGTTCAGTCCTCCATTAATGGAGTTTCCTGCATTCACCCTTCTTTCAATATCCTTATCAGCCTTTCCGTCTCTTGTAAACATACTTCCTAAATACACGAACTCATCCACTTGCTCCAAGTATTCATCATTCACAACTATATTGCACGCTGTTCTCGTACTCTCTCTTTCAAACACCATCACTTTGGACTTACTTACATTCATCATCAACTCATTTTGCATACATACTTGGTTCATCCTAGACACGAGAAACTGTAGATCTTCCATATTGTCAGCAATCAGCACCGCATCATCCGCATACAATAGGCAACATACTTTCACATTGTTCATTTTCGCGCCCAAGCCCACACCTTTCAATTCTTGCATACAATTATCCATGTACAAATTGAACAACCACGGTGACATTACACAGCCTTGTTTTAAAAGTTAACGTAGTATTAAAATTATTAATTCACAACAAAGGTTCCAACAAATGCAAAAAGCATTGTATTTAAAATGAAAATAACCGTAATTACTACCTTTAACTAGTAATTACTACATTTATCCAAAAAACATTTTCTTATTAAACAATTTAAAAAAATGTGGCAATTTTTTTTTGACATTTAAATCTATTTTTAAAGGCTGATTCGATAATAATAAAACTTAAATTGCAAGATTTCAAATTGTTGCGATGACTTAAAAAATCTAGTAAGAAAAAGCTATTTCATGACGTCATAGCTCACCGTTCGTTAGTTTTGGTTACACTTAAATATGGACGAATGCGTTTACCAAAAGATATGTCAGGCAATGAAAATTCCCATATTTATGAGAGCGTCCATCATTTCGATATGTTTTATTTTTTGCATTACATGCGACGAATAAACGCTATCGAATAGTGGAAGGCGACTGATCAAGTAAATTATTCGATCATAAATATTTCGACGTAACCCCGTCCGTATTTCAGGCTACGTTATTACGTCGACACACAAATAGAACAGGATATACGGATACGTTGTTTTCGGTCAACAGAAGCGACCTCGCCACTATCCAACTTCTACGTAATTGCGTGACAGCCGTGCACGAATGTATTCCTTCGATAGGGATGAATAAATCCCATACATTTTTGATTAGAGTTCACGGTGCAGCTAAGGCAATTGAAATTTCCCGATAAACTGCGACACAGGCCGGTACGAGCTGTTCGGATTAGTTCAATACTTATCCACGTTTCTGCAAATGGTAATTTTTTCCAAATTTTCGTTTGTACAATTTTCAAAGCGCGCTTTATTTTTGTTTTTATTTTGTGAAAAGAAAAAAAATATATAGGAGAAGGACAAGAAGAAATGGAATTTTGGAATCTACCTTATTATTCAGATGTGGTTGGTTACCTGAAATAGCTTAAGCTATTTCAAGTAATGTTAACGATTTGAAATGGTAATCTTTTATACAATTACAATATTTAATTAAGAATTAACTTAGTAAAGCTTTATCCTCCATTGTGATATTAATTCTTGAAGTAATATTCAAATAATAGATAAGAAAAATGTAAGAAGTTCAGTTATTTTTTTTAAATATATATAATGAATACTGTACAATATAGTCCCAATTGCTCCCAACCGTCTAGAGCCAGTGGGACCATGGCATCCCAGATTGGGGTATGTTGTGAGGCTGAAGGTGATGGAGGGGGAGGAGATGGGGAAGAGGAAGGTTGAAAAATACCTGGCTATTCAGATCTGGTCACCAAACACGGCTAGAGCCATTTCAAGCAACTTTTCGATTCTGAATGGTAGTATTTCACCAAGGCGATACTTAGAGTATCCACCACTCTACAACTTACCTCAAATCTTAGAGTATATAGAGTGATATCAATCCAAGGCAGTGTAGTCAGTTTTTGATGATTTTTACCTGACTCGGCGGACCTGGGCGTGGCTGAGACCAAGGCTAGGGTATTTATACATCCATTCATATCACATATCAACATAATGTTATTATTTATTCGTATAACACTTTTTCACAGTATTGATATCAACAAAAATATAGCATCTAACCTAAAAAACCGTTTAGTTGTGTCAAGTTTAGTAACATAATGAAAATGTGGGCAGAGTACCGCGGTGACCCAGTAGCCCAAGACCATTGTGACAATACGTAGAAGCGGAGTATTATATTTGCTGTCTCTTTCTCTCTCATGGTGTACGACGTAAAAACCCGGAGAAAGTGATTTATCGCAAGTTTCAGTTGGGTAAAAAGAATTAGCTTTCTCTCCATACATTGTTTCTCCAAGCCTCAAATATACTTTATATTATTTGATAAGAAGTAAATGTATTATTAATTAAATAAAAAAATATTTGCGCACGCCAGGTTTTGAGTCCGCGACCTATGGATTTCGTAGTCGAGCGTCTTAACCACTCGAACATGGAGGCCGTTTGACTCGAACTTGCGACCATCTAACGCATTTACCAACTTTTCTATTGAAACCTATTTGACTTCCGTCATTTTCATCAATCCTATATTTCTTGAAAAATTATGATTTTTTCCGCAGCTATCTATGCATTTGTGCGTAAGGCTCTAACCGAACACAGTCGTACGCACAGATGGTGTTATGTATAAAACAGACTTTTCCTAAAGTCTAGAAATAAAATTTAAAAACAGCTCTAATTCAAAGTCACCAACATATTTCACATTCGACATTGTACGTGGGGCAGTCGATTTATAAAACGATTCTTCGAATCACAAATAATACGAACATCGGTCATCGATAGTTAATTCCTAAATGGTGGTCCGTAACGAATAGCGTCCGATGTCCCAAAGCGACGATCCCATCCCCCGATGGTGTGGTACATAAGCCCTTCAGATGTCAGGCCGAGGATTGATGGTCACTTCAAATAACGACACTAATGCCGCCTCACTCTCACGAGCCCGGGCAGGTCTCACTCGCAAATAACTAGATCTTTGCGAATACAATAAATTCATATAGTCTAGAAAACCGTTATCTTATCTCAAGATCTCGATAAAAAAAATTAACACATATTTTCTTATTCATTTTTAAATGATTTCACATATTTGAAAAAAACTTACCAATGTATGTATTTTTAAATATTTTATTTAGATACCTTGTATGTAATTTTATTTTTACGTTTTTTTATTTTATTTATTTTATTTTATTAACGCCTTTAAGGCTTTTACATAAATACATTTATTTAAATAAAGGAGTACAATAGATGGGTAGAATATAACATTAAGAGAAAAGTTAGTATTTAACTGCAAGTATATAAATATAGCGTAGGTTTTATAATTATAACTATAAGTAACAATAACCTTTGAGTTCTATTGAAAACATTCAAGTAAGCTAGATTTCAATTTGGAAACAGTGTTGTAACGGTAAACATCTATTGAACCATATTTACTACCAAGTCTATGCAGCCTTTGAATGGGCGAATTATCAAAATAATTGTTTGTAGACGTAGAAACAAATTATTTTATTAAGTATTTAAAAAATATTTATTAAATAAAGTATTTATTAAAATATTATATTCATTTTTTATAGTCACCCGTCTTAGGAAAGACATCGTCTAGTGAGACGGGTAAAGAATATATATCTGTAACAACCGATTTAAGGGTCAGCACCCAAAAATATACAGTTTTTGGCATTCTAATACAAACAACACTACAAATGATTTGTCTGTTAATTCTATACAGGCAGTAAGGGAAATGTCTAAGGTTCTAGTAAATAATATTTTTTACTGTTATCTTTTAAATTCTATATGAAATTTATACTGGAACTTTAGGTAATACGTTCGAAAATGGCCGCGCTGGTTTTCAAACTGCACTTATTACTGACGTTTTAGTATGTTTTTTGTTGAATTTAAAAGATTACACCCTAATTTTTGCATTAGAAAGCTACAAAGTGACGTTTAGCGCCATTTTGGGTGCTGAGCCTTAATGCCAATAAACCCCCGGGCTGCCGGTAGTGAAATGAAAAAAAAAAAGAATCATATAGCAAAAAAAATCACAGAGAAAAAAGTCGGTAAATATTACAATGACATTTAAAAAAATCAGTTTTTCACATTTGCCATTCGAACTCAAATATTTATAAATTAGTGTACGTCGGCGTAACATTAACGAAGTTTTTAACAACAACTTCAAAGACAAACTCTTATCTAGATCATAATGACACGGTGTGATATGTCCTACAAAGTACACAGAGCACATTTACCTGGATCCAGCTCTATTGCCTACTTGACTTTAATGACACTTTGTTAACATGAACAGGTAGGTAATGTTAACACGTCCGATCAAAGGCAGGCGGAATCAGCCCCCCGAGTAGCGTTTTTAACAAAGTGTGGATGTTCACGTAGGAACTTCAAAGTACAGTAAAGTACCTTTCATATTTCGTGACAGTAGGAGCACGTGAAACGGCACTTACGAACACCACGGCAACGTACAGTGCAATATATGTGTGAGCAGCACCTTTGCTGAACTTTGTAGATACCTTTGAAGATACATTTGAAGTTCAATGTACAACATGTTACGATGAAACGTTAGCAAAGCTTCTTTAAAATTTTGATTATATGTCACAGAATATTTTTTAACACGATGCGGTAGAATCAATGAAACCTGAAATGTTGGTGATTCATTAACCTCACCCGTATGGGCTACATCAAAACAAAAAAGATTCGAATCATTTCATAATGAATTGCTTCGACGATTCACCAAAAGTTACAGCTTCGTAAGAAATAGCAAAATTAACACAAGCTCTAAAATTCTTCCCCTCCTAAAACACATAAAAGATAGTCAAAACATTGTATTCTAAATTAGGTTCAAACCAGAATCCTTCCATTTCCAACCTTTGGCCGCTGGCCCCCAGTACGAACTCCCTTCGTCTCCATTCAAATCCCACCTTATTCCTCCGTAACCTGGTAAGTGGGCCTAAATAAAATATGACTATAAGCATATAAAACAGTAAAGAAAATATCATTTAAAGTACTTAAATATAAACATATATACAAACAGCCCTACAGTAGCATAAGGCAGCCCGCTCACCAGGTAGAAAAGATTATCTCTTCATTAATGCACCTCTAACCACAGCTGACACAGGAAGACGGGGAAATATTCCTTAACACTGTTCAAAATTTCTACAGTACGATATATATTAGAATATTTTTAAATTACTTCCAATATCCAGGCGTCTAGTAAAATAATTATTCAGAAAACTTATAATATCCGCTGTGAATAACCATTATATGACCGGTTACTGGTTGAATGCTTAAGGCAATACCCATACAATCCTCAGCTAGCCTGGTCTTCCATCAGTCCACAAGCCACATTTTCTAATCTCGTTAGTAATGATTATAGTTGGAGGAATTCAAACATTTTCAAATGCAACCTGAGGTTGTCTTTCAAAAAAAAAAAATAGAAAAAAAAAAAATTATTTGAATCGTTAGAGACCGAAATCCCGTAGTGTCACCCAATTTCCGTAACAATAGGTTTACGACGAAAATCAAATTTAAATTGAAGTTACAAAAATCACATTTCTACCATGCTAATATTAAACTTCTTCTGTGCTGGCAAGCAAAAGTTTATTTTTGAAGATTTAATTTAACAAAGAGTTTCCGGAAACCCTTGGAAACTCGCTCTCCTGATGACAGCACTATCTCAATCTTTATAAAATGCATTTGAGAATGTTCACGCTACATTGCTGCTAGATGGTGTTGGTAAATTATTGTGCTATTATGATGGTGCTCCATATTCTTTCTTATATAACATCGTGCCTTAAAACCATTTTCAAATGTTTAATAACATCACATAAACTTTATGCACGTTTACGGAAATAATACAAAATATGATTGGTGCTGCTTTCCATAGCTTGTAGATTTGGTAGAGGTATTTATAAAAAAAGGCATTTGTATATTAAAAATGAATCAATAAGAAGGATTATAATGATTTCCCTATGACATAATTATTTTGTATTGCTAGCAAGTCTACCCTGATATATAGCAAAGTGGCATGGAACTAGCAGAAGAAGGACCAAAGTACACTGAATGCTGTAGAACCCGGAAAGAATGCAAGTCTGATGTAAGCGTAATGAATAAGATTAAGAAAGGGACACTTCGATGGTTTGGACATGTAGAACTAATGGACGAAGAAAGAAGGTAAGGAGAATATATAATGCGAGAGTGAATGGTCTTAAAAGTCTCAAGTGAATCGAATACTTATATTCGACACTATTTTACACAAAAGTTACGAAGAAGAAAATTAAAACAACGAGTAGAAATATAAATTACTCTATTTTCTTTTTTTCTATTCCATTCTAGTGTATTAACTGTATTATTTCAATAATTAAGAAAAAAAAAGCGTAACATGTCACAGTGTGATTAGTTTCTTAGAACAGGCATCTGCCTAGTTAGAAACCAATGTTGAATGGGCCATAATGTATTAACACTTGTATCGTAGCTTACCCTAGACACACATTTGTATAATATTATTTATACTTTGTTGACATTTGGCTTATTTTTTAAATTATATTTTTTTTATCTTAAACATGAAATAAATAAAAGTACTAATTATTTTTTTTATTAAATATGGAGTTTAAAGAGAGAAATATTCCATTGCTAAAAACCATTTATAATGATCATATTTCACGTCATTCTGTACGTTTTTTTCGTAAAATATCCCGCCACAAACAAGAGAGGACTTAAATCCTTATAGCAGCCATGGAATTTTTCTCCCTTCGCCGGATTTATGCACGCTACAGAAATGTAACCATAAACATGCCCGTATATTTAATGTACAGGACTTTCCTGAAATTTATGAACATGGACAAAAAAACTGGACAAAACGTTTATGACAACTTTAGTACCTTTACAGTCAGGTGAAAGGTAGGATAAAAAAATCTATTCATAGGCTACAAATCGACATAGCCTAAGGCGACTATTTTATTTTTATTTCATGTGATCACCACACACTGTCCAGAGCCAGTGGGACTATGAGACCCCCAATATGGGGTATTTAGTGAGGCTGAAAGAAGCGGAGAAAGGAAGGAGATTAAAAGGGGGAAGGTTGTGATGTACCTGGTTATTCAGATTTGGTTACTAAATATGGCGAATTCCATTTCAAGTTACGTTTTGATTCTGGGTGGCGGTCTTTCACTCGGGCGATACTAAGAGTATCTGCTATTCTGGAACGTGGTTCAAATATACTAGCTAACTAACCATCACACCGTTTTCCCGCAGGGATAGGCAGAGAGAACGGACCGCCATAAAACTCTGTCTTGGCAACACTCCTTGCTTCATTCACATTCGTACATACTATTCTGTTATTCTGACTCTTCACATGGCCCGATACAAGTATTTGATTCACTTGATCCTTGCATTCTTTCCGAATATCCACATTTTTTCACACGGTTATACATGGTTTTACCGCACATACGTCTCAGGGATCTCATTTCCACAGCATTTAGTCTACTTTCACCCTTCCTCTGCCAGTTCCATGCCTCACTTATGAGGGTTGGTACTAGCACCCCATTGTGGACTGCTAGCTTCGCTTCTTGTGTCATTTTTTTTATTTGCGCCAAATGTTTACTCCAAATGTACTAAATATATAAAACACAATATTAAATATATACATACATATGTGAAAAATTACATATATATATGGAATAAAAATTTTATAAATTCAAATATTAATACACTTAAACAGAATCCTTGATACGTGTCTTTTCTAAGCCGTTTCTTGAAAGAGGTCACTAAATTGCCGCCAACAACATTTCTAAACTGTCAGCTTCAATAATGCCTGAAAGCCACCGGCCACAAAGTGACTGAAAAGGTGAAAAACATCTTAACAGACCAATGTTCTGTTATGATAACAATGTCGAGCTTATTTCCCCGTCAGTTGGTGTACATGTTTTCTTATAATTAACCAAATTACTAACCATCACGCTGTTTTTCCTCAGAGCTGAGCAGATAGTAACCTTTCTTCATTCTTATTCATCCAACTCCCCATACATAAGAAACGTATAATATTTTGATGCGTCTCCACCGACGTACCGTTAAAATATCACACAATACAGAAATAACATACTCACACCACCCCACGATTACCAGGACTTATTTTACGTTTTAAAAAGTAAACATGTTGAATTATTTTATCATTGTAAACATTCCACCGTGTTTTCAAACCCTTTGTTTTTTTTAAATATTTTCGAAGAAAGCAATCATTTTGGGGTTTGAAATATTTAATGAAAATGAAATAATAACTTTGTCTAAGACCACAGTTTTTTTTAGATATTAAGTTAATTTTTATGACTGACCGGTTTCACTTAGCCTAAGCATCACCAGGGTACAAAATTAAACTAAACAAAACTACTGTAAATACGAGTAATAACATTGACATTACTGGTTGGTAAAACAACCCGTAATGTCAATATTAGAATCAAAGAACATCTTAAATGTTTAAATAACTACGGTGTTTCGGAATTCGCCAATCATCTTATTGAAAATCATCATCTTATTGAAAAAGATCATACCTTCAATAAAAGCAACTTCGTTCATATTCTCCATAAAAACGGTCATGGCAATAGATTAAATGATTTAGAAAAACTAGAAAAAAGAAACCTATTAAAATGAATAGTCATATTCTTAATCATCAATTAAATTTGTCCAATAGTCCAAATAAAAGTACCTAATATTGGACTATATTTCCTGTAAACTCATAAAATTTCTGATTATTCTTTTATCGCGTTCTCAGTTGACGTTTTGCTTTTTTCATTTCAACACACAAAATAGCGTACTATATAAAGGGATGAAATCTTATAATGCGCTGCCGGAAACCATCAAAATTAAGCCTATCAAAAAATTTACAATAGCCTGTAAAAATGATTTAAAATGCAAATAAATCAAGATAATAAGTATTATACAAGTTAAAATATTAAAAAGTCAAAAGGAAAATGAAATAATTAGCTACTTGTAAACTTGAATGTACAAAGTAACTAATATAAAAAAAATCACATTGTCTCTCTCTTTCTCTCTGTTATAATTTAAATTTTATTATCTGTTTTCTTACTGTTTTCTTTTTTAAATTTTTTTATAGTGTGTTCTTCCTTTGTATGTATGAGTATATATAAGCACACACTATGTTTTATTTTGTTAGTTAATTTTGTACCCTGATGATGATTAGGCATAGCGAAACTGGTCATCACTGTAACTGTCGAAACTGTATTTTTTTCTTTAATTCCTGAAATAAGTCTTCGTTCAGAAAACTACATTGGGATGAACTGTAAATTTGTAACACTTGTGTAGATTTCTAAAATCATACAACACTTGATTTAAGTATTTTAATAATATTAAAAATATTTTTTTTGTAGGGTTTGATAACATTGTTCCCCTCTCAATACTATAATATGCATATTTGTATGTCTTGAAGAAGCTCTTTTGTAAAATCAAGTACTCAAATAATGTAAGGACTTTACTTTGTAATTCTTTAGTGTTCAGTTCCGTAGACGTATAACTTCTTATTTTTATTTAGAACAAATATCACATTTTGCAACATTAAGGAAAACATTATGGGTCAGCAAATTATTTTCATCTTCTTAAAAAAGTACATCAAGGAATACGGTGAAACATGATAGATTGCACAATGGGTCTATATAGCCGTGAGAGCTACACACAGGAGAGCTACACGACTTACTGCCTAAATAAACATGTACGAGTATGAAGATACTTGCCGTAGACTCAGAAACAATGAATTGCTGTTCCTCAATCATCACAATACTAATTATGGGTATAATTTTCCAATGTCCAGAATGTCAAGACTTGTTAACTCAAGCCATGGTCTTGAAATTTTTGGTAGTCGTCTAAATGATTTTCGTCATTCTTTACGACTCTACCAAAACTTTGACTAGACCATGGCTTGAATGTTCTCTCTTATGTTTATTTTGCCTTATTTTTGTCATCGCTTCATTTATTATTATGTATATGCTATTCCTTCTCTGTTGCTCTTTTTTCTATTTCGTGTTTTATATGTATTTTTTGTAATTGGACTTTTGTCCGTTAATTTATAAATAAACATGTATGAATGTGTCTGTTGTGGTTGCAGGCGGGGTACCGGGAAGGCAGGTCCTACCTGCAGAGCAGCGCGCCCAACATCTCGGAGCTGGCCACGCGCACCGTCACCATGTCGCGCGACACGCCGGACGGGACCCACGGCTTTGGCATCTGTGTTAAGGGTGGCAAAGACGCAGGTAAACAAAGAAAGTACTTTTCTATCTACTTTTCATTCTTATTAGTAGCACCCTAGTGTTTCACAATGTGCATCAAAAATATTCTATGTTGTCCATCTCACTATAAAATTTTATCACAGTTCTTGATTAATATTACTACTTAACTCAGAGCAATAATATACCAGGAGGGAAACAGTGTAGTCAGGATTGTTCATTTTTTCCTGACTCCTTTTCCTTCGTGGGTAGGGATTTCATGGACACACCTTTTTACATCCATTCATAGCACATGTCGAGATAATGTTTTGTTTATTTGTATAACCACCTTGTCACAGTATTGTTATCCGCAAAAATATAGGATATAACCTCAAAAACCTCAAGAGTTATGTCGCATAACATAACGTAGTGGTCAAAATCTCCAGAGATGCGGGAAACGGAAGACATGCTTACATACCTAAAAGTGGTGCGATATTATGTGACAACTTGTCTTGTCTCTTTCTCTCTCACCATTTACGACGTAAAAACTAGGAAGAAGTGATTTATCGTAAATCTGTATAGGTTGAGTAAAAATATTTAGCTCTCTCTCCATATATATTCTTCCTTCAAGCTTCTGAATTTTATTTATCATGTCAGTCAGCACCCAAAAAATACACACTTTTTGGCTTTCTAATACAAGCAATACTACAAATGACTTATCTGTAAATTCTACATGGGTAGTTAGGAAAATGTCTAAGGTTTCCAGTGTGTACGATTTTTAAGCAATAATCTTTTAAATTCTGTATGAAATGCATACTGAAATTTTAGGAAACTGGACCTTTTACGGACATTTTTGTATGTTATTCATACACTTTAAGAAATTACAGTTTAAAAAAAATATTTACTGGAAACCTTAGACATAGAATTTAAAGATAAACCAATTGCAGTATTGCTTGTATTAGAAAGCTACAAAGTGATGTTTAACGCCAATTTTAAATGCTGAGGCTTAAAAAACGTGAATGCTGTAGCTCTAATGCTTTTCATGAGTTGGTATAAATCTTTGGCCCTTCGTCTAGTGGTATTTATCATATTCTTCTCATCTTTAGCGCTGCGCTAGTCATTACTGGGTATAGTCTTCCTTCCTGTTTTTCTAATGTTTCCTGTTTTGGGTTCGCGCCTCTATTGTAGTCATACGCATATTTTTACATCTGCAGTTATTCTGGTAGCCTTTTCCTATGCATCTATCTTCCTTAATAGTTCATCAACTGGCGTAAAAATCAATATTCCTACTAATGAGATATCTAAACTAATATGAGTTAAACAAACGAAGACAATTTAGTTTTTTTATCAGCGTTTTGTAGTTAGTTAGAAGATTTATTTCGTTAAATTATCTTTATTTGAAAAAAATTAATGGTGAAATTTTAGAAGTTTTTTATCATCACTATCAGCGCTAGAACCCTCTGAGAGTCATGGCTGCTTCTGGGAAACGCCCGTCTTTAATTGTATTTTTTCACATCCTCATGCCTGAAGATGTGGAGTTTCACACCATCCACCCTCCTAAGTTGAAGTCTTTTTACTGCAAGATTATTCATATCCTGCCCAGGGTCTCAGTTTCAATAATATGTTTTATTAAGAGATCTTCAAACAATTTCCGTTTTTCGTATAGTTCTAAAGATTCATACTTGGATTTAAAAATAAGGTTCCACGGAAAAATGTGATATTACAGGTCCTCAATATTTTACACAGTTATCTCACCACCTGTTTTCGAAAACAGATTACTTGGATAACGTTTTGCTGCATCGATTTATTTAGAATTAATTAATAGACGTCAGCCAAGAGAATATGAAATGAAGAAATATCCAATTTAGAGACGTCTAAATAAATAAACACACGTATCGATCGCAAGCAACCTTCGTCGCTACAAACCCCGAGGCTTTTCGTTTCTATTTAATGATTTCTAAAAATAGTAAAGCCCGCTCCTCACCGACGCTGGCGAGTTAATTGAAAGTGGACCTACTTGCTACTCGACTCTTGTTGTATCTAAAATAAATAGAATAGCAGCAACCCAAATACACAAAACTGTTTAATTACTTTGTTAGGGGCGTAATTATTTCGAATGAATGCCGAATATCCGAGGAAAATCATCGTTATTTGACCATTTGATTTCACAAGGAATTCAATTAATAAGCAAACAGACGCAAATAGTAAGTGAGTGTAAATTGTTAAAATAATAATACTTCTTATGTATTTTAATAATAGAAATTAACTTTTAAATCAAGTTTTTTTAAATGAATCAATTATAACTGACCAAAATTGTTTTTTTACTACATCAGTATCATTATTTAAAACCCACCCTAGAACGAGAACGAAAGAGATACAATGATTTTAGTAATACAATTTTTTTAAACTTTATTTCACTATTTTTTATTTAAGACCTGACCGGTTTCACCTTATGACGAGCATCTTCAGACTGGTCATTCGTCATCATCAGACAGAAAATTTGGTATTATTAAAATCATTAAAATGGAGTTCCACCACGAATTAACAGTATCAAAATTAGAAATAATAGAAAGACATACATTTCACAACATAGGTCATCCATTAAAGTTGTTTACATAATTAATTTCTTTTGTAAAAAAATAAAATTTAAAGAATAATAAATCAAAATATTTAGTTTTATAATTTCATTATTTTAATGACGTTAAAAAAACACGAAATAAATATGTAATTTTAGTAGGTACATAACCATGAAAAAATAATATTTTAAAATATGATACAATGTAATGCTGTGAATATTTCTTATTTTTAATATTAACTTGACTACCTTTTTCACAATTTCGGTTTTCCAATCATTTTGACAATGAAAATGGAACTCTTTGTTTTCTATTCCGAAAATGTTTAGCTGTTTTCCATTCAGATCCAAAAGGTCACATGTCAACCTTCTTCGTATTTCAGGGGAAACCAAGACGCCATTTCAATGGTATCAGTTTCCTTTCAAATAAGCCTACGGACGAAAAAGCGATAGATTAATATGAGAAACTATTTAGAATTTTTAGACCATCGCGGATAATATAATTAATGGCAAAATATTTACCGCCAAAATAAACATGGTGTGGATTTCGGAGGAGAAAACAATTTTTTTTTTTGTCATTTTCATCAAAATATTTAATTGTATACCAATGGATGAATGCCAAAAGTTTATATGAACTTTATCACTATGACAAGTTTTGCTTAGATTTCTATATATTCCATATTTTAAATAGATAGGAAATTGTCGATGGGAAGACAAACGGCATGAAAAACCACTCAAACGTGATTCATTGTGATTAATGAAAAAGTGCCGTCCCCAGTTTTTTCTTGTATATATATTTCAATGTCAGAATCGAAACGAGCTTGTGTGGAACCTTTTAGTTTTTTTCACCGTATTGTGGGCGCTTTTTTCACAAGCAGATAGACAATCAGCTGAACTGGATTATCACTTAATATAAATCTTCCACTTCTCGCCAAATGTGCTATGTCTCGGGGAAATGAAGATGAATGAGGAATTTCATATTTTCCAAATTGAATTAAGAGTTCACTGATTGTTCCACTTAACTTGAGGACAGACTTTCAATTTACGTGTTGACTTTCAAAACGTAGGTAACGATTAAGAAAATTTCAATTTTAGTAACGTGATTAAATAATATAAAAGCGTTCCTTCAGCTGTTAGTGAAAGTGGTAAAAACGAAAGTTATAAATTCAGATCAGACGAAAACGTTGTAAAGACATAACGTTTCTTCCCTATTCTGAGTGGTGGATACTCTTAGTATCCCCCTGGTGAAAGACCATCATTCAGAATCGAATCGTTGCTCGAAATGGCTTTAGCCGTGTTTGGTGACCAGATCTGAACAACCAGGAACTTCTTAACCTTCCTTTTCTCCATCTCATTCCCCGCCTTACTACCTCCAGCCTCACAACCTACTCCAATTGGGGATGCCATAGTTTCACTGGCTCTAAACGGTTGGGAGCGGACTCTGGTGCGGTATTCACTAAAGTAAAAATTAAATAAAAAATCGTATGTTACAAACACTTTTCTAACCTTATTGAGCGAAATATTTTCAGATAAGTTTATCATTCTTTTTTCGGGAAAGTATTTTAAAACACACTGTAGATTTTTTATGAAAAAATAACTATCTTTTTCTTTGAAGCATTTTACGAACATTCTTCATACCTTTTGCGGTGAAGCATTTTAACAAAAAAATATCGCATCATATTTGGAGAATCCGGTAAAAAAAACGCGTTTTTTAAGAAAAGGGAAGAGGAAGGCATTCCTCTTAGGTGAAGAAAAGAAATCGCTGAGACGTATCAGATATATTTACAAAACAAGCTAAAGCATCTTCAAGTAACATTTCAATTTTGAATGGCGGTTTTTACCACAAAAATACTGAATTATCGTTCTATAAGTAGTATTCTCGACTATCTCATCATGCCTTCAGTAAATTTTACTGTTGATAATAGTTTTAACGACTTTGAAGTTTCATTTTGCAAAATTTCCGAGTGAACTCAATGTAGTTCTAAGGTTTTGGAATCCATTAAGTGGCGTAGCAAGAGTTTTTGTATCTCCATGCCAAGCACGTCCACCCAAAAAGCTTTACTACTACCCAAAAATTGATAAATTTAACTAAAACATGTAATGGACAATCGTAAAAAAATTCACGAACCTACGTGACTACCTACATAACTAAAATATTAAGCCGATGAGCTAGGTAGATATACTCGTATATGCATTTGTCTTAGAAAATCAACATTTTAGGCACTAACGCTGGTGATTTTTGAATGCTTATATCATTTTTTGAAAACAGGTTTAATGAAAAAAGTAATTATTATTCAACGTAAATAAAATAAATAATTTAACGTAAATTAAATACTTGTTTTTTTTTAAAGAAAGACAAATATTCCTGGGTTAAGAATAACCTGACAATATTTGAAAAACTGCCATCATAATACACGGAAAATTTTACTTGTGCAATGATTGAGGACTAGCAGAGGAATTAAACCGACGACGCCCAGGTAGGAATCCGACGTGTTAGTCCACTCAGCTACTAACCGGTATATGTGATCGATAGTCTGGTGAGCAGGTTCCTTGATTGGCAGCCGGTTGTGCCAAGGATGATACTCACAGCTGGTAAGTGACTCCTTTTCAACACATGTTTTGCTTGGTGAAGAGGACTGTTACGAACTTATCATAAGTCTTAGAGTTTATGGATTTGAAAATTTAATCCTGTAAATTTTTTTCTCAAACGTGCATACAGCTTGAATAAATAAGAAAAAAATGGCAGGTTTTATTTTGTGAAAAATATATATTATTATATTAAATTATTAGAATTAACTTTAAAGCTTTTATGCTTATTATTTTCATGTTAATAATCAATAACCTTCAATGAAATATGAAAAATAATCGTCGCGATCGAGACTCGACATCACCATCTAGGTATATAATATATGCTCGGGTAGAGCTTATTCATACTAAGATGGCAGCCAAATCGGAAAAATGCTGGTTTCTTATAAGGTCTCGGTAGCTGAATTGGCAGAAGCGTTACTCCTGAATAGAGTAGAGGTTCCGAGTTCGCGTCTCGGTTACGACTGTTATTTTTTCTGTTTTATATGAACGTTGAAGATTATTAATATTATTTCAATTATTAATATATATATATATATATATATATATATATATATATATATATATATATATATATATATATATTAATAATTGAAATAATATTATTTATAAAATTTTATTGGCACTTTCGCATTATTTAGTTCAGGACCCATAGCTGGTTGTTTTACCACTTCGCCATCGAGGTAGTTACATTTTCTAAGTCTGGCTGTTGATTGAAGGGAAAAACATTATCTTCAACATCACTGACAATGACTATTCAATAAAGGGGGCCGGCCATACTTAATGAGCGAGAACGCGACACGTGTCGTCGTTTGAACAAATAAGTGAATATGTCACGCACTTAAACCAAATTAATTTAATCGATTTTCGGGGTTAAGTGCTTAGCGTCCAGTCGGAATAGTCAGCGATAGTCAGTAGCCGCCAGGAAGGCTGTGCGCGAGCATTTAGACGTTAGGTACGCTTTCTTTTGACCGTCAGACAATAAGCGACGCTCGGTTGGCTTCCGTCGGCCGCTCGCGTAGACCCTCTACGGACGGGCCGCCGGCGTAGGCGATGTGAGCGGCGCGACGCTCGTAGGTAGACGTAGAACGTTGGACGTAGAACGTTGGATCGTAGAACGTATACGGCATACACGCTGTCCTCGTGGCGGGCTTCTGAAATGTTTTCCTTGTAGGCTCGCGCGTGGAATGGGATGACACCAATAGTTGACACTTTTAAAAGGTTTGTTTCAGCTTTAAGTATTAGTTTATTGAGATAAATATTTCCAAAATTATGTAAAAAATTACATGACAACAGAATTTTGTTTCAAAATTGGGATTGTTCGTTATTTTTGTGTTTAGAATTTTATTACTTCTGTTTAATACTCTATTTGTTAGTACCCGCCATCATCCGAGTTATCACCCTATTTTATCGAAATTCATATTGTTATTACAAAATCGAATGTTCATAACAAACAACGTAGTGCCTTGTTTTATTATGAGATGGATAAATGCATATCATAAGCTCCATCGATCATAATGGAATATACGCTGCCAACTAAAAATAGTTGTGTAGTTCTTGAAACTCAAGAAAGGAAATCTAAGCAAATTTCATGACGCCAAAGCTCACAGATGGGTAGCTTTTGCTTCGTCTTTCTGTGTAGTTGTGGCTCTTTTTAAGATTTTTTTTATCTGTGTGACATCTTATATTTCTTGTCACTGTTGGTAGTTGCCTTTAACAGTCAGTCCAAAAAATAGAACACTTTTTCATCGGAAACTGAATTTAAATTAGCGCTTGCTTTAAACAATAGTTGAAAAGGCGCGTAAAATTATTATCTAGTGGAAAAACACGGCAGGTCCAAGGGTTGATACGATAGCGCAATGGATAGCTGCCTTGAAAACGAAAAAGACCTGTGGTGCAAATATTTATTTAATTCATAGCTCTTTCAAAATCACTATGGAACGCTATGCTTTAGGTCTTGTTTACATTTTGATCCAAAATTAATAAGTAGATTCCGCACCGTTTTAGAGACTGTGTGCCAGAAGCCTTTCCTCCGTACTTACAGATCGATGAAAATACTACAAGGGGACGTGCGGCACGTAGCGTCGTAGCAGAGAGGAGGGACGGGGAAGGCGACGGGAAGAGGTGGGGCATCCGTCTAAACTCCGAGCCAAGAAGAAAGTCTACCCTGTTTCCACTACACAATTGTAATTTTTAATCTCCAGGCGTAGTCTTTGATGTCAGTTTTTATATTTCTTCTTTGAGAGCTGGGGGGTTTTATTTATCCGCAATCTTCGCTTAGGTTTGCTGAATGTTTTTTTTATTATTATTTGTCGCTTTTGTTTCTGATGTGGGAAATAAATCTTAACCTTTTATATTTGAAGCCTTCTTGACCAAATTATTTTTTGCGTTGATTTTCGATACGACAAAATCACTAGTTTTCTAATGGAAGCAGGAACAATTTAATCTTCTATTTTCCGATTTTAAAACCATTAGGTATCGTTTGTCGTAAGTAGGAGAAGAGAACTATGATTTTTTAAATACAAATTTTCTGATTAGTTTTACTAGTTTTATCATCCTATGTATAAAAAGTACATGTTAAAAACAGCAACCTATTTTCAACTGCTTGTACAATTATACAATGTAAACATTACTGAACGTGTAAAATTTGTTCCGAATATGGAAATTAGTTTGATTATTTAATTATTTTCTGAAGCAGGTAGTAAAAACTTTCAATCGGTGAGCTTTGTCGAAATGCAATTTTGTTGATATTTTTTATCTGAATTTTCTAGGTTGAAAGAAACTGATTTCAGCTCGCAATCGTTTTTCATTTTGATATGTGGAGCTTTAAAATATTCATTTCACTGTCAACAAATAACACACTATATTGTTTTTGTTCCATATTTTTTTAATTATTTAAATGAGAAAAATAATTTCGAAAAAGAGTGTAAGCCGGGTAGTGAAAAAAAAACATGTAGGAATCTCAAATTTGCCGTCAGAAAACAAATGAATGTTTTTTAAATGTGATTTTAATATCGGTTCTACTTAAGTTTGTACAAAAGTTAATATAAATGTTATGAATTTGAAATTCTGGATATCGATCCTTGTCTCCGAGGCCAGCCAGCCCGCGGTGTACCTCGCAGCTTGTTAGCTCATTTCTAGAAATCCAAGTGTTGCCATTTTATCGAATGACGTCAGTGAAATGTTTCGGTAGAAGATTTCCCAGAAGGATTTTCTCATATTACTTATTTAGAAGGTTGGAAGTCTATTAACTTTGTGGTGTACTTTTGGAGAAAATCTCTTCCTCAAATGTTTCCATGAAATAAATCTAGAAAAATAATCACTAAACGCAAATTTACCGACTACCCTTGAATTTCATTCAAATTCTGTTTTGAAATTTTATCTTTTATTTTGAGAACGAAGGAAAAAATCATGTTATTTTCTTACTTAGAACGTGAACATCGAAATAAGTTCTAACAAAAACGATTAAAAGTCCATTTAGTTTTTTCCTTTCAATAACATTTTAGTGAAACAAATAGTATCATTAAAAACACGTGTAGAGGGAGAGTGGGGAGGTGTGGCGCACAGAAGGAATGGGCAGAACCTATAACTTTAAATTTGGTGCCTTTTATAACTTCGTATGTTTGTCATTAGGTGTCGTGGTGAGCCTGCATGGTGGGAATTCTGCTATAGTTGACGTTTTGTAGATGTGACTGATATAAACACTACGCATCGTTTTTGTCCTTAAAAAGTCAAATTTGATGTAAAATAATTTAACCTTCTGGTAGATTTTTGAGCACTTGTTTTTTGATGACTGAAAGCCTTGAAAATTGCTCATACAAATCATGTTCACATAATCTTTGATGACTTTCGTAATTTATTAGTGTGCAGTAGGTTTACTCGTAGAACAAATCAATGCCGAAGGAATGGGACAATGAGATATGAAGGCAAAAAGAAAATTTTGTGTTATGTAGGGTGTAGTAAAAAACATATCCAATAGCACTGCAAGTCTAACTGTTTACTTTCTTAGAAAGGGGCTGGTTAAGAAGATTTTGTCTTTCCAGGTCAGTCTTTGGCAGCACCGAATGATGGGGTTTTTCTGTTGCCACCACCTCCAAAATATAATGGTACATAAGGAAAAATAAACATATTACATCTAAATAAGATTTGATCATATTGGCGAGGTAAATAAATTCAGTAAAAAAATACTTGTATCCTATTCCTATTGAGAGGAATGAGAAAAAGTGGATATGCTAACAAAATGTCTTTTAAGTTATTTAATATATTTGTTTATTGAATCATTACTATTTGGTTCAATTGAGCAAGGTTCTAGTTAAATAATAAGCATTCATATTATTTATAAAGAATTGCATTTAAACCTTACGATTGTTCTACTTCACTAAAATTGTCTCATACGCCCCTCCCACTATCCCCTATTAAATAAAATTATTTATTACACGCAAATACGAAAAGTGGTTTTTAAAACAAAGACCATTTTTCTTACATATTCACGACCAATGTTTTCTTTATTTATGGAAATATTTAAACAAATTTATTGCCCCTTAATTCGTGCATGCCTTCATAAAATGATCGTGTATTTTGGAATGTGCAAAATACTTTACTTTAATACAATGAATTAGCATTTTGAGTGAAACTGAGTCCGGTCGCTTCTGTTCACCCATTCTAATTATATTTGGGGTATTTTTGTACCAACTTGTCACCCTGTGGATGGAATATGGAGAGGTTTTTAGTATTCATTCCTTTCCGCTCAGAGAATTCAATGGAAAACTTTTATACCCTTCCACACGAGGAAAACTTCCCAGGAAACTCTGCGTCATAAAGATATCATTCTACCAGATTTATTTGGTCAACATGACATATTTATTCTTCAAATAATGCCAGTAATGAAACTATTCCTGAGTCATAACATTTCCCTTTGAGCAATTTGGAAGAATTTATTATGTCTATTCACATATAAAATTGATTTAGTTGACTTCTATTAAATTTTTTTTACTTAGGGTGACCTCATCAGTATTATTACAGTATGTTATTGATAGAAAATGGGCTTGGACAGATTTTGATAATAAAATAACTAAATAAATTTGTTAACCACATTTTTTTAGCAAACCTTTAATGGGAACAGAAAAGCAACGAGGAATCATTGAAGTTATTTCACAAAAAAACTACTGAAACCCCGATGAAGTCTTTTGAACTTTACAAACCACAGAAAAATAATTATGTAAATAGGAAATATTTAGAGCTGTATTTAGGTAGTACGTGAATAGATATGTAAACGAAAACATAAAGTTTGATATCAAAAAATATATTTTGCCGGCATTTAAAAAGCGTGGTGTAAAATAGAGGTTTTTTAACACACTATTTCATAGATAAATTTTCCTTAAAATCACAACAGCAAAAAATAACAAGCGTGCCTTATTTTTTTGGCGCTTAATTGTATATATGCTTATGAGTTCACGACGAAAATGAAATATTCAGGTGAAAATTGTTGCGTTAACATTAAAATTATAGACAAAGAGGTTATTCAAATTTCACGACGCCAGAGCTCACACTTTGGAGGGTTTTTAGTGGAACGCACGAACATATTTTATTTGAAATACGGTTACTGTTCATCTTATTTAAAAATGTTTTTTTTAAATAATAATTATCATAATGTAGATATAAAACCCATGGGCTTTTATGAAAAAAATAATAAAGTTATGATTAATTTTAAAGCTTATAGAGTAGAGGTTCCGAGTTTGAGGTCTCGTTCGCAACCGTTATTTTTCTGTTTCACATTTACGTTAAAGATTATTGATATTATTTCAATAATTAGTATAGAAATAAATAATAATTATTAATGTAATATTTATCTTATATCGTAATTTGTACAGTAGTAGAAAAACATGTACACACCTGCTATTAAAATAACCCTCCATATGGGTAACGCCCACCACAACATGCACAAATAAACACTGAAAACGACGCGGTTTATGACCAACAAAAAGCTCCAGATTGTGGTACAATCTGCTCCCCCCTCTTCTCTATCGAAGAAGCAATCATACTTTATCTGCCCCTAATGGTTGGTTCTGCTGCTTCAACCGCCCATTACAAGTCGAACACAGACATCAAACCTCTCGCAGCCGAAGATTTTAATTCACCCCCAGATCTCATCTGATTTAAAATCAGCGCAGAAAAATATGTAGAGGATGCACACATCAAAACACATGAATAATGCAATTATCATATTTTCACATCACATAGGTATGTTCAGGTAGATAAAGAGTTATTGTCGTATATTGTTTAAACACCTGTTAGGTAGTTTTAAACTTCATATTAAAACTTTAGGGTACTTGTTCAAATTTTACAGTTTTATTCGTCCTTCTGAAGCAAACGAGCATTTGTGTAAATGTAACGTTTTTAAACGCCCGTCTGGTGCAAAAGGGCACTTTTGCAATCTGGGAGGTTTCAAACATTTTTTTGAAACAAAAAAGCACTTTGAAAGCGTATTAATTTGAATGCAAATTCATTTGTAAAATTTATAATTTAACGGTCCTTTAAAAAGAAAAACACTTGAATAATATTTTTTTCTAACGATATAATCATCATTTTTATAATTGGAATCAACTTTAAATCATTAAGGCTTATTTATTATTATATATTTAAATAATATTAATAATCTAAAACACAAATATGAAACAGAAAAAAAACAGAGACTAAAAAGAACAATGGTCATGACCGAAACTCGAACTCGGAACCTCTACTTTAACCGGGCGAACGCTCTGCCAATTAAGCCATCAATACCTCATTAAAAAGCAGCATTTTTAAACAATCTCATACTTTTAATGAAAATTATTAATATTTGATTTCTTCCGATTTTAGGCTGCCATCTTTTGATGATTTTCAAAGTATATAATTATCGTCAAATAACATTTGCACTATTTAAGAACAGCATCTAACTATGCGTGGCGATTTTAATAGATTAGTGCAGCCGTATTAATCTTAATTGTAAATAAACTGTTAAAAATATTTCTCACATTTACGAATATGCACTTTTCAGTGAATTTATTTTCTAACATTTTTTATCATGTCATTTATTTAGTATATGCAAATTTACAACAGAGTTCAAATTAAAAAAACTTTGGAATTAGAAAGCAAAATGTTTTCTCGTTTTGGTATATTGAGAAAATCGCTAAAGTTACGGGACGCCACCGCTAAAAACAAACACGAAAATCCTTCGCGGGTTCTGCAGACATAAAGTAATACTGAAAGTTTTGGCAAGCGACGCTGAAATTGCTGAAAAGCTTGGCTATAAATAGAATCCCATCTGATTGGGGTTTGCTTGTGACATAAATGATTAACTTCTGCGAGTCAGGAGTGTCCCAAACAGAACTCTTCGAGATGTAGCAGGGACTGGGTTTGACAACGGGGAAAATTTGTAATTCAAAACTGACACTGTCGCAAACGGTCGTAATTTTTGGAACGAACAGAGAATATAAATGACAATATTTTTTACTGTTTTTGATTTCGACAACATAGAGAAGATTTTAAACATTCAATTTTTAAAACTACACTCAATAAAACAACCAAATCAAAATACAAGTTTGCCTATTTTTTTTTTCTCTCTATCTAATTGAATTTGAACGGTTAGTAGCTGAGTGGACAAACGCGTGGGATTCCCACCGGGCGTCGTGGGTTCAATTCCCCGTTAGCCAAGTCTTCCATTATTGCATAACCAAAAAAAACTTTTTATGCTGGTAGTAGGAGTTTTTTGAATATTGTCAGATTATTCGTAACCCGGGAATGTTTGTCTTTCTTTAAAAAAAAAACAATTTCCTTCTACGTATGTACGAGTGAACAGTTAAAATTAGTTCTTAATTCGGTTCGGGTTACATGACACCAACATATACCCCTAATTTTATGACGTGAAAGAACAACGTTATTATTTTCAGCTTTAAATTTTCATCATAAGCCATCGAGCTTGGTAATTTACATTTAACTGGCAAAAATAAAACAAAAAAGCAATGTTGTTCATTTTATATTTTTCAAACGATCAATGAGATTTTTTATATAAAATATGGTGTTGTAAAAGAGTAATATATCCTAAAATTAAATAAAGATAATAACGTCTTCTAAGTAATGGAAATGATCCAATATTTACACTTGCGAGTATATGTAAGCATTGCAAAGGCTTTTGCTGACATGAAATAGAATGGGATTAAGGCTAAGAATGAAATGCGTTTCCCGGAACGTAAGGCAATTATCAGAACTCGGAAATTTTCTTTCAACTCGAATTTATATCGTATTGTTCACCAGGCAAGACGTAGTTACTAGTGATTTCGGAACAATGCTATTCTAGATATTGTCATTGCTGTCAGAAGACGTTAACTCGTAGAGACTACGTTAGGGTTATTAAAGCTTTAGCCTATTTTCTTGACTTTATCTCTATGTAATACACTATTCCTATCCGGGTGTGTCACCAAATACAAAGCCATAGCTTTGTCAAGTATCTATTGAATTAAATTTGCTGTTCTTTCATCAGGAGAGTATCTATCGACAATCCAACTTTCGTTAGTTCGGTGGTCTCGGTCCATTGCAGACCTAATCTCTCCTCGGGCGGCCTCTCCATTTGTTTTCTTAATTTTTTTCTGGGGGGACCAACTGGAAGTCTTCCCTCTGGAATTACGCTTAAAAGTTCGTACCGTAGTCATCTATCAAATTTAAGTGATTAACGCTAGAGTGCGTACTAGACCGTTGAGAAGGGTGGCCAAAATAAATATATGCTTAGATACATATAGAACCGAGTTGGAAAATCCACTGTTGGCGAAAACGTACAGCATTGAGTTCTTATTTCTTTTTTAGAATTTTTTTTGGAAATGTACCCAGGATGCTAACAGAATTACTAATGATTGTAGAAGATTCTACCGGAAAACTTTCAATATTTTAATCTGTATTGCATCCATAATGATAAGTACAGGTATTTTTTTAGACAATGCCCTACCGTCGCAGGCGATACATTCTCTCTCTCTCTCTCTCTCTCTCTGTATATATACATATATATGTATAAATACGATGTATCTATTTATAGGGTTTAATAAAATTTAAAGCACGACAGAAAACAACTGCATTCCTTTCTCTTGCACAAAGCAATCGTAAAACTACTCTTTCTTGCGATGGAGGCTTTCACGCATAGATTTACGTGCATTGGTACACAATACATTGATAACATGTCAAGACTAAAAACTGTGTGTTTCTGTAAACATTTGATAATCTTAGAATCAATAGCTTTTGTTATAAAAAGCTCATTTTTAGACTCGTAGGTTCGTATCTCTTAATTTATCCAATGGTGTCCTTAAAAAAAATCCAGAACTTTGCGTGTTTTTGAAAAGAAACTGAGACGTAAAGTAGCAATGAAAGGAACACCGAAGTTTGAAGCTTCAGCAGAGGCGGGAAAGTCGTATTTTCACACTGGCCGCTGTAGACTTGTGTAGGTTGTGGAGAAAGTTTTTTAAATTAGTCAGCGACATGGCAAGGCATGCACGACTTTAGAAAATTTGTTTGCACAGTTATGCAAAGTTGTGGTAATGTGAATAGTAGTAGGTTTAGTTGGGGTAAGTTAAAATTAGAAGAAATATCTCACATTACCTATGGCACGTTATTCTATTAATGTAGCGTAAAGGAAACCATGTCATTCTATGATAGTGTTGTTTTTCAGAACTCTTGTGTTGGATAATATGTTATCGTTTTAATTTTTAAAGTAGAAGTTATTTCTGCATTTGATTCATAGGTATTTAGATAACTAGTATTAGTAATATATTTTTAACAACAAAACAATGATTGTCTAAAAGATCAAATATTAACGGAAGTAATCGTATCATCTTCCATTGACTCAATGTAACACAGTATCTAGTTTAGACATGAAGGCACTATTGAAGTCAAGGATTCAAGTTAGCCTCTCAAAAGCTGGTTGTATTTCGGAGCTCACAGTTACTACAATTGTACACAATTATTGATCTGTACAATGGCTACTGTGACCAACTGCTGAGGACCCTCTTGAAATACTGATCCTGTGCAAACGTTGGTAATCCATCTCATGGATTTTATTATTTTAATAGATGGTTTGCTATCGTTAGAACACAAGCGAGCGATGTGAGTTTTGTGTATGGTCTATAAGTATTTTAATTTTAGGTGATCCAAAAAAAAAATAGTATAATTGATTATTTGTACATAAATACACAATTAGGAGACACGCCAACATGCTCAATAATACACTATTGATGTTTCTCCATAAAAACGACTCGTTTTTACAACCCAACTTGCTCAACTGTTTGGCCGTCAAACGACTTGCTCACCTCTGTGATATTACCTCCTGCAATATGGATCTATTCAAGGCAAAGGTCACATTCCTTTCTATACTTAAAATGCACCAGAACATCGTATAGATCCAGAGGAAAACCCCAGTCAACCCCTTGTGGAGTTATTATTTAATATTTTTAATCCGACAAAAAAATGCTGGATATGCTGACATAGTGCATACATTTAATAAAGCGAAGTAAAAAAGCTTGCTTTTACAGTACGATTTCAAGGGGAATATTTTTTTTGAGGGGATCGGTTAGATAGTCGAGCTGTCCAAAGCGTTGGGTTTCCACCAGACATTTTACGATTATTATGGTGGTATTAGGAAATATTGTCAGGTTATGTGTAACATAGGAATGTATGTCTTTCTTTAAAAAATAATACAAACATAAAAGATGTTCTTTTATATTCAATCGAAAAGTTCCTGAAACATCTTTTCCTAATCGTAAAGGTCTCTGGAGCAAATGCTATCGAGCTCCCTGCCTTTCCGCACAAAGGTAGAGATAATGAATATTTGATGACTCAAAATAGAAGATTATGTATTCTTTACAATTCTCGGGCTAGATATAAGTACGCGGAGCGGCTTGTAAGTAAAGTAACTTGTATATCTCCCGACAATGCCAGAGAATCTCGTGCATAATTCAATGGTTTCCTTCCACCGTTCTGACAGCCTTCTAACATAATAAACCGTACTAGTTTGGGTTAAACTTATACTGTAAGGTACCCTGGCATATTATCTTACATAGATTTTTATCATAGCATAGCTAAAATTGTAGAAGTTTCCCGGAAAACTGGAACTCGTGTACAATTTTATGGGAAATTTCCCGGAATCTGGGTTTATTCCTTTGTATTCTTTTCACGTCCCATAGATTGTTGTTTTTTTCCTAAATATTTCACGTCATGTATGGAATGATACAGTGACCTCAAAATAATTTTGGAATCTCATGTTTTATTACAAAATACCACAGAGAGAATACATGTAAATATATTTTTACTTTTTGACCATACAGCAGCACCGTCCGATATTGTCAGCAGGGGTAATAGGCGTTAACGTGTGTATATACTTGGATATAATTACACTCAAGTAAAAATATAGTCTTATTAGAAAAACGAAAATTCCCGAGATACAAATTATCTGACCATACTTGAAAAACTCCTACTACCATCATAATAAGCAAAAGATGTTGCTTTTGCAATGATGGAGGACTTAGCTAGCAGAGGAACTGAAAGCACGACGCCCGGATGGAAATCCGACGCGTTTATCCACTCAGCTACTAATCGGTATATAAAACAAAGAATTAACATTATTCAATAGTTAGGCAATTCACATGAAAAAAATCGGATGTTCACAAATTCATTGTTGAAAAGAACATTCTTAAATTTTTAATTAAATATGATTTGATAAAATATGTGCTTAAATAAAAAATAATGTGGTGTTTTTGTTCTGGTTTAGGGGTCGGTGTTTACATCTCTCGGATAGAAGAAGGCTCAGTGGCGGAGCGCGCCGGGCTGCGGCCCGGGGACTCCATCCTCAAAGTCAACGGGACCCCCTTCACTGGGATATCGCACGATGAGGCCCTCAAGGTAAGCCTGCCATTTTGTCTCGCAACCTTTATTTTAATTTACTCATACTTATATCATCGAGCTTAATGATTAAGCATTATCTAAAATTCATTTAGCGTAGGAAGACTTTATGCCATGTC
Source organism: Drusus annulatus (assembly GCA_022651775.1). Lineage (NCBI taxonomy): Eukaryota > Metazoa > Arthropoda > Insecta > Trichoptera > Limnephilidae > Drusus > Drusus annulatus. The sequence goes on from JAGWCC010000585.1 coordinate 217,741, forward strand.
ATTATAAATTGAAGGCCGTTGAGATGTTTGTAAAAATGATTAGAAAGTTGGAATTATTACTCATTTTTATCGATTTATATGTACAGGGTGACTGGTAATTAATGCGAATTGATGGACATAGTGTAATAGAGGATACATGTACATTGGACATACAAAATAGTTCAAATGAACATAATGTAAATTCTTAACAGTTTGAAATATGAGAAAATGAAAATATTACGAGTAAACATCAATTTACTATAAATAATTTTGTTTGTGAATACGTACGCACATACGAGTGTAAACTATTCAAATTTGAAAATGATGTTGACCCTTCCCTACCAAATAAAGTACCCACCTACCTATAATGTGTTTTTGCAGACATTATCCGTGTTTTTTTACGGATAACAACTAGTCCCAACAAAATAAACTTATCCAATACAAACGCAGGTATCGAATTATTAAATAATATTTAATTGGTAATAATTAAATACAAGAATAAATTTCTCATTTTCGAAATAAGAATTAAAAACTGAAGGCTCTCTCAACTCTCTCTGGGTGGTAGTGCCCACTGAAATGGGTGGATAATTATGTCATCTAGTCGATTTCGTACATGATTTGTATTATTTTAACTTTTCCATATTACCTTCAGTGACATATTGTTGATTATTGAGGTCAAAGGTTCAAATACTAGCGTGTGCAAATAAATTTTAATTAATAATAACGTGTTATTTAACATTTGATTCATATAAAATAGTATAGTATATTTGCGATACTTTAAGTATCGCCTTAAAGACCACCATTCAAAATCAAAACGTTGCTTGAGATGGCTTTAGCCGTGTTTGATGACCAGATCTGAATAGCCAGGTACATCTCAACTTGCCTCTTCCCCATCCCATTACCTCCAACCTCACAACATATCTTAATTGGGGATGCCATAGTCACGCTGGTTCCAGACGGTTGGAAGCAGTTGGGACTGTGTGCGGTATTCACGAGTATTAATAATTACATATCACGTGAATTTTTAACATGAAAACGTCTACTCTATTACGGCATTTAATATTTCGCATTACGTTTTAGTCATTCTTGACTTTTTATGACATAAAGTAAATAAATTCGTCTTAACGAACAAAATTATTACCTACGAATTAAGGCTTTCAGTTTGTTGTGACTCGAAAAACCGCAAGGCAAAAGTTTGTTACGACTAGAAGACAAGTCTATGTCACGACACCAAGTTTATACGAGTGAAGTCTTAAAAAATAATATATAAATATTGCTCTTCGTAATTTTTCATTGTAAATCATTGTTACACAGAAGCAAAATACAATCTTAAATAAAACTACAAGTTTTTGAGTGGCTGTATCGACATGCTTACAATTGCGATGCAATTGCATTGTATATACCGCTCTTTACCTAACCTAACCCCTACAGAGAGCGTAAATTATGTAGAAATCCACTAAATGGGGCAAAATCATTTATTTATTTATATACTAACGGACCATTGTCCAATTACAAAAAATCACATAACACGAAATGGGAAAAAAGAGCAACAGAGAAAGAACAGCACAAACATAATATTTTAATAAAGCAATGACAAAAATAGGTCAATTTAAAGGAAGAGGAATTTTATTAGGTTAGATGAGGTTATGTTAAGAGGGGCATATACAATGATATCGTGAGCATATCAATACAGCCACGCCAAAACTTGAGGTTCGATTATATTTTGCGTCTGTATTACTGTTATGTATAGGTATCACAACCAGAGTTTATCCGAACCCAGTACTTACACATTTACATTACTCGCATACAGCGTGTTTAAAACTTGTTATTCGACTTCATAAAATTATATTTTAGGGGATCTGTGGGATCGCACCAACATCCCCACATTACGGAATAAAAAGTTATAAAATTTACGTTAATTTAAATAAACAAAAATTCCACTGAAATTGTAAAAAAAACGTTTTTAATGATAATGTAATAAGAACACACTGAAAAACTTTTTGAATATTTTATTTTCAAACGTGTTGTCTCATTCTCGCTTTAAACAAAATAAAATGTTGTTTCTCAATGACGTTTTGCAAAGACACTACTGTCGAAAGTGTATACATATGCACCGATACACACAATCCTTAGTTTGATCTTATCGCGTGACCTATACCCATATCATTTCTGAAAAAATTATCAAAATCAAAAATAATGTTAGACAATCTATAAATATAATGATTGTGTACGTAATAAACTTGATGAGACTATATTTGTCACGCCCAAAATGGCTACAGTAATTACCTTCCCTTCCGGAAAGCCTCGATACAGTTTGCGTTTCTCATTTATAATTCACGGCAATTTATCACCTTCAGATTGCCAGTTTCCAATTACTGATACCAAAATGGCGGCTGTTTATAATTGGGGTGATAATGGTGGGAATTATTTAATTTGATCACGGCATATTTATCTACTCGAGCCGCCCATTTATCCATGCTTTGGGAGGAACGACGCCATCCGCTGGCATTGAATAGAATATCACCAGACTTTTCGGAACACGAGATTTGTCACTTTATACCAACTTAATAATGACCACATACCTATTTATTTATTTTTTAATTCACCCCTAAAGTTGAAAATGTAATGAATGTGATATTTTTTCACATTTATTTAGTCTCACGAGAGAGTGTTTTAAAATTATTTATGTTTGTCAACTAATTTTCTTTTGCAATAGAAAACCGATGGAGTTTTTGTAATTTTTGAGAAATGAGATATCTATTTATTGTTTTAAAGTTGTATGTATATTTTTGTATTTTTTATGCATTTAAAATGTAACATACATGTGTTACTTAATTGAAATGAAATAACAAATGTACATTTTAAAAGACAAAACAGAAAAATATCCTTAACGTAATATAACCCTTAAATATTTCTAAGCATAATTATTTACGTATCGTCACCAAAAAGGGCTGAAGCGCCATTTTTGGAAGTTTACAGCAGAGTAATTTAAAGTTTTGTCTGTAGTACCTGGTTGGATTTTGAAAAACAAAGTTATCTCAGGTAACTAAACGCTCTCACTGAGTCACTTGAAGCGATGAAGAGTTTGAAAAGTTCCAAAAACGTGTCACTTAAATCAAGCCTTCTCCCAAATGGTAAATATGTTTTAGATGGCTGAAGTACCTCAAAAGTCTTCAGAATCAAACGAGAGTCAGCATTTGATGCAGAAAACAAACCTTATTAAAACTGCATATTCAACTCATTTTTTAACACAGTGTCGCTTAAGTTCTGTTGCCTTTCCTCGTTTAAACATACGTTGTTAACATAAACATTATTAAATAATTTCTGGTAATTTAATATCACCTGGTAGTTTATAGTTTACATCAATGAGTTTTGACTTCAACGCAATTAAATCTTAATGTTTGTCCCATGTTTGTGGTTGTACTGGAAGTTATTTGCTTATTTGTGGTTAATGATTATTTAATACGTTGACAATATTATATTGAAATAAATGATTTGTTTGAATCATACGATATTTGTCCCTTTTGACATGAGTTAAAAAACTGCTCTTAGACGATTTCATCAATAGCTTTCACCATCGTACCCATGGAAGGCATATTTTATGAGATCGCTTAAAGGTTGTTATAACGTCACTATATTATCTGATCTTCCGATAAATTATCGTTCGTTGGCTAAAATTGTTTCTTCCTTTTCAAATTTTAGGCCTTTTAAATTATTATAAATGCGTGATTTGAAACTTAAGCGATCACGTTATTTTTAAGCGTGTTAACTACTACTATAAAGTATTTTTATACCACCTTCTTTCGGTTTGTTTTTTCACTGCAATATGAAATACAACTAGCGCGAAATGCAAAGGGCTTAAAATATTAGCATACGTTGAATAATTGATGAGATGCAATAAATTTTAAATTTTATAAGACCTTCAAGTAAAGTATTATAAATTTGTTTCGCTGAAGTCGAATGCAAATTTTTAAGAGCGTGGAATAATAAACTATTTTTTTTATAACGAAGGAAAAATTAAGTTCTGATAAATATGGCTGCAAAGAATAAGTTTCATCATCATTATTTGACCTACATTATATGCGCTACAACTCTTGGATCTTGGATCAATCTCCACCCCTGTCGGTCTCCAGCTATTTCCCTCCAGCTCCCACGCTAAACGTTACTTTGTAGCATTCTAATAGAGTCAATACTACAAAAGATTTATCTGCAAATTTTGTATGGGTAGTAAGAAAAATGTCTGAGGTTTTCAATTAATACATTTTTTTAAACAGTTATCCTTTAAATTCTATGAAAAAACATACTGAAATATCAGTAAAAGGTGCAGTTTGAAAATCAGCGAAGGCATTTTTGAACGTTTTAATTGAAATCCCAGTATGCATTTCATAAAGGATCTAAAAGATTACTGTTTAAGAATTGTATTCACTGCAAACCTTGGAACTTCTTCGTCCTGCAGATTTATTAAATATAGGCCTTATTTACATTCATAACTCAGAAAAAAGAACTCTCAATAGAACATCATCAACGGTCCTAAAAGGAGATCTCCAAACTTGAAATAATTTATTTTTTAATACAAGGAACTTCTTGACTAATTAATAAAAATATTACCTCTTTTTACAAGTATAAAACCATTGTATTTGATTTTTCATCCAAGAAGAATTATGGGACATGAAGGTGGTATCACTGGAATCCCCTTGATTTTTTAGATTTATTATTTAAAACAATCCCTCGTGGGAACCGTAGGTACACCGTGCTAGTATATGGGTTGCAGTTCATCCAGCGGAGGGAACTTGTTGCTCATCCTATTTGGCATGCTTTCCTGGCACTCGTTCTTTATTTGCTTTGCCAGATGAAATTAATTTCTTAATTCACCCAAACCCTGGGCTTACATGACGATTTTACTTTCAATGAAACCCGAGAATGTTGATTAAGCTGATTCTTTGTTTTCACGAATTTCACTTGACGTCGTGTTTATTTTTAGCTTATGGGTAGGTATTTTCCACACCTTTCTGCTTTGGTAAACATGTTTTCTAACATTTTGCTGTGTGAAGGTGGGATATTTTAATTTTTTGCGTAATTTTATCCACCATATCACATTATAATCATTGCCATTTTTTTCTAAAGATGTTTCAGAATTTTACTCTTATGGGGGATATATTTGTTTTGTAGATGTGTCAAAGTTTACTGATCAACAACCATAGATAGATTAAGCATGAAAAATGTTTTGTAAAACCTTTTGAAACCATTATTTTCTATACGAAAACTGACTGCGTAATGAGGGGAAAGTGACCTCACCTCGAACTGCGGATAGTCTTTCACAATCAAGTATTTGACAATCCACATTACATGTCAGATTTGCACAGGAAAAATACTATAAAATTACGTGTTAAAATATTTCTACTAACAGGCCGTTCTAATTAAAAAAATAGGACTTTAAAAAATCGGAAAATTAATTCATTAACTGCCGTTGAGATTTCAATTAATATTGAATCTTAATATTTATTTACGCCCTACTAGGATTTTACATCAAATTTATACAATTACAGTTATGTTTCAAATTATGTTATAAAGGGAAAGGTATATTAAAAAATAAAACAAATAAACATATATACATACTTCTTAAAAAATAAAATAAATAAATTAGTAAATTAAATGTTACATAACCAGTGGTGAATATGAAATAAAATATACAAACGTTTAATATGTAAATGTAATAAATATATACACTATGGTGTGGAAAACTCGTATATTTCAGTAAAAAAATTTATGAAGAGCGATGCAGCGATGTATTTACGAAGAGTAATGCGATATGCGTGCGGTGCTTCTTGTCATTTTCATTTCGAAATCGATGAAAAAAAACACTACAATAATTCTATTTTTGAAATTTTTAAATTGTGGTGACATTCCATTTTATTGATTTGATAATACTATAGTAAAAATCATTATAATAATGCCTTGAACGCGACTCGCTAATTTCATGTAAGATTTTTAAACGAAACTTTTTTTCCTAAAATATATATATTTTTCCAATTGAAACAAAATACAAAGCCAGGGCAATGTGACGGGTTATGCCCAAAATGTGACAAATTGTTTATTTATTTAACACACGAACAATAAAGTTGTTACTATTTTTTTTCACCTGCCGTGCTAGGAATGTCACTGTTTTATGAAAGACGGCGGAAATCACGACCAAAAATGTTGGAAAGCCAAGAGACATGTATTTGGCATTGGGTTAAATTTGGCTGGTTAAAAATATTTTAACATTTTTTTAACATTTTAAGTGTCCGCATTTAAGCTCCTTTGTTCAAAGATTGTCAATATTCAGTTTACAGTTTCCACTTTGGGGAGAGACGATGTCCAGCGATAGGTGTTCGTAAGACTTTGTTTAATCCAATCAACACACTGTCTAGTGCTAAGGCGGCAATACAAAAAGAGAACATCGCTACACTCGTATGGTTTCGAAGATATTAAATATCAGGTAGCCGTACTCGTATGTAGGTGGTGTCTGTTGCTGTAGTGAGCTTGGAAAACAGGCCAGCGAGCTCAGGCTAATGTTGTACTGTTTCGCAGCTTACATTTAAAAAACGTGTGGTAATACACTGCGCTTTTGTTTAGATCATATTTAATTTAGAAAATCCTTACTAATAACCTGATATATTCATTTGTTTGCTATCAAAATGTATGGCTTGAAATAAATAAATCCCGCAAAATTTTTCTACCATTGAAATTCCGACATATAACTTTTGTCTTTTGTCCATAAACTCACTTAAGCGCTGTGAAAATATAGATCAACACACCCAGTTTATTTCGCATTTTACCTGGGCATTGTATAGAATACAGGTACCTGAGAGTCAGCAGTGTTGAAAACTTTTTGTACTTTTCTTTTTCTTTTTTGTGAGCTTTCTGACACAAATCTGATTTTTCAAAATTTTCAAATTTATCACTTTTTGTCGGCTTTTACTTATCTGAAGCTTGCAGTTCTCTTCAATTCTCCAGCCCTTCTCATTTGTGTGTGACCTCTGCTTCTTTTTTCCACAGCATGGTTTCACTTTAGGTTGGAGATTGGGATAATACTTGAACCCAGAATATTAACAAAATATCCTTTTATATTAATAAAAAAATACTTTGTTTTAAAACCACAGAATTTATTATGGCTTTCATCATAATAAATTCTGTGGTTTTAAAACAAAGTATTCTTTATTATTAATATAATGTTCAACCACCATGTGATTGCTTCTTACGAAAAAAAATTACTTTTTTGTTATGAACCAATATGCAATTCCATTATAATAAGCTAACCGGAGTAAAAAAGGTATTTTAGTGCAAAAGTATTTCCAATAACCAATATACTGGTACTCGTATATGTTCTTAACGATATATTAAAATAATTAATCAATAACAGTTTGACAATGGCCTTAAACGCCGAAACAGCTGTCACTAAAAATAAAAATTGAAAATAGCAGAACTCAATAATAATAATGTTAAATTTAATTCAATTAAATTATATAAAAATTAAAATTGAGTTCTACAAATTGAACACAAAAACCATAAATAAAATAATTCTTTTCCCCGCGCTAACTGGCCAACGTGAGGTTGGCGGTATCAAGTTATTACTATCTAATCGGATGTAAAAATACTCATTTCCCATAAAAATAAATAAGATTTTCTCTTTGTGCTAGCAGAATTAACGTAGGAAGCTTGTTTTATTAAGATTCTGTAAAAATGGTTACACAATTATTATAGGACAAGTTCAAGTTTTATGAAATAAATAGATTATCGTGAAGACCTTTCTAAAAAAACAAGGCATCTCTTATATGTCATTAATATATAGCCGCACGTACAAATTTTAGTATTTATTTGCGAAAGATTTTTAACAATCGTATTTTTTATAAAAAAATGTATATACTACCATGCAACATATTAAACAGCAACTTCTTTCAATAAATACATTAGTACTCTTAATATATTATATTATAATAGTATATGATATAGAAGTGTTTTTATTGATAGTAATTGGGAACTTATTGAAGCTTCGTCAAGTTTCAAGGCTTCTCCGATCGAAGCTCAATCTCATTTCTCCCTTATATCCCCGAGGATTTGGGCTCTTTAAAACTTTAAATTGAAGCCTGATGGGGCATTCAAGACGTTTTCTAAAGTTTAAAAGCTACTTATAGAGTTATAAATAATTTAGTGATCAGAATAGTTTTAAAGATAAAGCCAGAACCAACCAACCAGCCAAACCAGGAAGCAGTTTTTAAATGATAAGAGATTAGTTTTAAGTAGGCAGTACTTAAATAAATAAATTGACAATAATTGAAGTATGGCTTAAGGAAAGATTCTGATGTTAGTAATGAAGAACTGAATATAGTAGTACTAATAACATTATTTAATATAAAGCGGAGCTAGCAGGACGAAAGAGCTTCTAGATACCAACTCTGCTGTCTGGCAGTGAGTCATGGAACTGGCATTGGATGAATGGCCGTAAATTAAATGTAGTAATATACGTTTTGCTATTTATTCCTTTTGCGTGCGTAAAAAATAAATAAAAATGGTTCAGGATGCATGTTTGTATGCAATGATTTGATTGAAATTTTAAGTGAAATTTGTAATATAAATAAATATAGTTGATAGTATAAATACTTGTAGATTACTAAAGCTCAAAAATTATTTACTTACAAACATGTGTATTACCTTTACTAGATTAAAATTTATGTTCTATGGTGACGGATTCTGGAAACAAGTTCTGTAATATAATTTTTCACGTGATTTTATTTAGAATTTCGATATCAAAATAAAAAAAGATTTGTCAGAATAGTTATCACGGTTTGTGACCATTTCAGAATAATAGAGTTTTCCTCTGATTTAGATCCACAAAGTCTCACACATGAACGTGAAACAGTTTCACAGTAGAGGTTTCTTTTATAGGTAAAACATAAGGAATAAAACGCAGAAATAAAAGCGAGCTTTGAGAAAATCTGTACGATTTTATCACCAGCCAGTACGAAAGCTCGGAATAACGAACTCTGGACAGAAATAGAACCTCAAACACTGTCTGGAACCATATTGTTTTGCTGGCATAAGTTGAAAATGGTTAGATTTATTAATAAAATATTTAACTTTGTGGAATAACAATGTATTGGAAAATAAGTTTTTCCATTTCTAGATGGAAAGGGAAAAACATGTTTTTTTAAATTGTACTTTAAATTCAGTCTTGAAGTATCAAAAACCTTGAATATTTTTGTATGAGAAAGAAAGATTATTTCCGCAAATGGAATTGAACTCTTGCAACATTTTTCTGATCGGACGACTACACTCAACCACTCTTCCAACTCTTCATCCCAAAATAAGTTTCTGTCGGAGAATTTTACTTTCGTTTTATTGGTAATCGAGTTTTTAAAAAAAAATACATAAAATACGCTTGTAGATTATTTTTTTATCAAATGCAAAACATTTAATCCTGATGTATTAAATATTGGTTAATTAATAATCAACCTATATGTTGTAAATAATCCAGTAAGAAGTATTTATGACCACGTTATATTATTATTACTTATTGTACCTGAGTGGTATTGATAAAAATAGAAAGTAAAAATTACTGTATGAACTCCTATTATTTGATGTTTTCAGCTCAATTTAGAAATATTTATATGTCACGGGTGAATTTTAATGTATGTGTTCGAAGCACCTTATGAAACTTTCAATGCAACTAAATATTATCTTAGACCACGTGGCAGTTCATTACAAGAATATGAACTTAATATGATCCGTGCTCAAATTTATACAAAAAATATAATTAAAACCATCCCTTCTTTCTATAAAGTGTACTGGAGATAGTTCCACATAATATGTATTCAGCCCATTACTTCTATTATTTATTGCTGGCTACTAGGTTTGACTGCCAAGTAACGGTACTTGCTGTGCAACATAAAAATAGACGTTCCACGCCGTCTTTTATTGGAAACGCATAAAAATAATCATGTTAGTTTAATAGAATTGCATCTTAAATTAGATACATTAGTTTGTTACGAAGAAAACCTATTTTAAGACATGTCATAAAGTAGTTAGATTACTGCATAAGGGTTCCGATTGTTAGTAGGACTTTTGCACCCCTGATTTGGGGTGTGTTGTGATACTGAAAAAAATCAGAAGAGAATAGAGAAAGAAAATAGATAGGTTGGAAAGTACTCGGTTTTTCAGATCTTATCACTTAGCTTAGATAAAGCTATTAGAAGCAACGTTTCAATTCGGAATGTGGTCTATCAGCAAAGTTAAATAAATTGTATGTAAGAAATTTGCTTCTTACCACAACATTATTTCAAATATTTTTGAGAACAGGAAAAAATGGTGTAAAAGGTTCCTTTGTGATCTGTCCCAATCGACGTCGCAGAAAAGTACGTCTGAATTTTCTTGGTCAAACGCCAAATCTCTTCATAAATGTGTAAACAATGTCCTTGTTAAAATAACCACGTCCCAATCAGATGGTTAGCGACACGAGTAAACTGATCAATTGGGTTAAAATTAAAGATTTGAAAACTAAAGAAGTTCAAACTAAGCTTGAAATAATGATTTTGATTAATTTGGATACTTTAATAATGGTTGTGATTTATGATATGAATTTTATCTTGTAATTTTCAAACATTCATTAATACCTAAAAAAAGGGTTATGATGCTTTTTCAAAGAATGCGCATTATTTGGGTTAACTTACTCAAACACTATTAAAAATTGGTTGTTATTAACTGAACACCAAGTAAATAGTAATTTGTTTCGGAAATATTCTGGTAGTAAAATAAGAGAACCATTTTAAAAAATGGAAGTTGTTGGGAGTATGTTACAATATCACAAAGTATTAGGTGTACTTTGCTTTCCGCCGCTTTTTTTCCGAAATCCGAGGCTTTATTGTGAATAAATGTCATGTATGATTCAAGGTATTGTCCATCATTATTGGTCATTACTTTCTCCCATCTTTCGGGCAGGGTACGAATCCTGTGTTGAAAAAATCTTTTGAAACGATCCACGAATCGATCCAATTTTTTACTTCTTTTTATACCGAAAGTGCTGGTCAGCCAGGCCGTGTGTTATTGATCGAAAAAAAGTGGTAATCAGAGGGAACAACGCCTGAAGAACACGGCAGGTGAGGTACAACTTCCCATTTCAACGTTTTCAAGTATGTATTGACCACTTTCGCAACGTGTGGTCGAGCATTGTCATGCTGCAAAATCACTTTATCGTGTCTTTCGTTGTATTGTAATAACAATAGTAATCTAACCTAACATACGAGTATAAATAGAATGATCAAGTTTAGATTCTGGTTTAAAGTCATCAATTATAGCGACATATTTATATTTCTAACAATATCAACACTTGTTTTTAAATAGTGCTCATTCGTTTAGTTTGGTTTTCGAATTCAATGATCGATTAATTGGGCAATTTGGTGTCAAAAATAACGCATAAATGGTCATCTAATGCATTTCTATGGAATTGCAAAAAAAACCAGAATAAATAGCAAAATGAAATTGTGAATACCGCCCAAGAGTCACAACGGTTTGGAGCCAGTGGGACTATGGCAACCTCAATCGGAGTAAGTTGTGAGGTTAAATGTTGTGGAGATGAGAAAAAGATAAAAAATAAGAAGTTCGGGAAGTACCTAGCTGTTCAAATCTAGTCACCAAATACGGCTGAAGCTATTTCAAGCAACATTTCGATTCTGAATGATAGTTTTTCAGCAGGGCTCAGAGTAGCTACCACTCTAGTTAATTAAGTCAAATTAAGTAGTAATGAGACACTGTTCATACATTGTGTCGTATGAAATGTTTGCTAGCATTCCACGAGGTCTAAGTATCCAATATTGACGATCGTGCACCATGTTGTTTGAGATATGAGCCCATAGCGCTGTGTGCGGAGATGGTTGCCTATATGCCAGGAGCCGCAGTGTTGACTCTTTTGTCTCGTGGAACAATGGAAAATAGATCACTATCCGAGTTAAGACTTGTACAAACGCTATTAAGCTAAGAATGTCTTGAGATCTTACCGCAACGCAAGGTAACATGAACATGTGTATTAATTAGTCAATTATTTAAACAATATTAAAAAAATTCAATGAAATAGAAGATACCTTTAATATATTTGGGAGTAACGCTTTTGCCATTTGAGCTACCGAAACCTTTATGAATTCTGTAATTTTTATCAATTCTTTAAAATATATTTTTTTAAACTTTTAGATAAAGTCTATATGAATATAAATCCAAAGTCATGGTGTTTGAAAGAGAGAGTACGAAAGTAGTTTGTAACATAGTTGCGAACGATAAACACTTGAAGAAAATGCATGAGTTTGTATGTTCACAAGATATAGAAAGGCTGATGAGGACATTGCAAGTAGGGTGAATGCAGGGATCTCTAGAAATGAAGGACTGAAGTGGTGGTCTTCAATAAAAAAAGTTGTCTAAAGAAGTGAGGATAGCAGTCCATAATTGTGTGCTAATACTAACCTTGATGTGTGATGGATGCAGGGCATGAAACTCGCAGATGAAGGATGAAATTAGACTGAATGTTAGTGAAATGAGATTCCAAGGCGTGTAGTAAAACAATATATGACAATATATAAGGTCTATGTAGGCGGGATGAATGAAGCGAGAATAATGAAGGGATGCTTAAACGGTTTGGATTTTTTAAACGGATGAACGAAGAAATGAATGTAAAGCGAAAGTGAATAACAGAAGAGTATGCAGGAGATGTGTGTACAAGACAGAGTTGTTTAGCGATCCATCGATTAGTGGTTAGTTAGTTTCAACGTCTTGTTTAAGTTCAACCTTTTTTATTTAACTATCTTCTATCCCGAAGTTACATACCTTGTTCAGCGTTTTCGTTAAGTTTAGTATTAACGGTTTTACAAACAATATTTATTTGCAGCTAGTGATTGCACACTGTCCGCCAGATTTCATTTTATTGTATGGTGTAAAAAATATCCTTTGCTAAGGCCCAACGCTCATGGTTGTAACCACACACTAGTTTGTTACCCCTAGTAGGTTTTTGATTGGTATTATTATTATTATACAATGTATATGAAATATTCGTACCCAGGGGAGTCAAATACCACGAAGCAAATTCGAACCGAAGCTAATGTATGAAATCAAGTAGAAGATGAGTGATTTGACAATATCCGGCGGCAAAATATTTCGGTGAGGGTTGGGTTGAACAACCTTTCTATATTGTACGTTTAGTATTTTCTGTATCTGATATTTGATGTACGATGGTTTATGAGGCTATGAACAAATCAAATTATCCCTCGTTTCCCATTAAACTTTCCCCATTTCATACGGTTTACCCGTCGAATTATGGATGTAATATCTCAAAAGGAGTTGTACATTTTGAGAAATTAATTAGCATTTACATTGTATCAACTTTTGGCTAGTAAATAAACCCTTTCACGTCATCAGTATTGATTTTTTAACTAGTGAAAGTAGAACAGCTCATGTCGACTTAGTTATATATTCACTTCATGGCATGTTGTGTTCTGTGATGTGATCTATTTAATCAAATGCTGGTTTTTCTACTCGCTTGAAAAAAGTTTACATATAATATAGTTATTTTATTGTTGACGAAAAAACACATTTCGAAATAATTTACGACTAATAGTTGCCATTTATATGTCATTATTTCAATGAATGTCAACAAATTGTTACGTAGAAGGTATAAATAGAGTTATAAATCATTCATCTTACATTGATTGAACACGTAAAATATAAAGAAAACAAATGTCACAGAGTTTGATTGAACCAATCGAGTGAAACCATCAGAAATTATAATACTTCACCAGTTTAGAAATGACAATAATTTTCTCATATTTGTTTCAGAGGTTATGATTTCCGTATAGTGGGGAACAAGTTGTTGAATTAGTTCAAACATTTTCCCAATTAAATATTGTAGGTGGTTGACCAAAAACGTTTGTTAATTATGAAAACGATATGAATTGTTAATTAATAACTTCTATAACTTTTTCCTCTTATTTGTGTTTGATTTGATAGAATTATCAGATTTAAAATTAGAAATAAGAAAATGAAATACGTGTTGTATTTTGGAAACTTTATGATGCAAACATTGTCAAGTGTAACATTGAAATTTAGTAAACCGATAAAATGGTCTTATTGTAAAATGGAAATAGAATGGAACAGAAGAAAACACGAAAAGTAAAATATTTCAAAATCAAACTAAAAAGCATAAAACTTTAGTTAATTCTAATTTAAATATTAATAATAGACTTTTATGGGAGGTCAAAAAGATCTTCCGTAAATAAAAATGTATAGTTTATTAAATTGTGAAAAAATTATATTAATAATTTTCAAGCAAATATGAGATTAATAAAAATAACGATTTTTAAAAAGATTTTGGTAGCTCATTTGACAGATACGTTACTCTCGGATAGAGTAAAAGGTTCCACATTTGAGTCTCGGTCACAACCTAATTCTTTTGGTAGCTCATTTGACAGAGACGTTACTCCCGGATAGAGTAAAAGGTTCCACATTTGAGTCTCGGTCACAACCGATCACAACCTAATAATTCTTTTTATTTTGTGTTTTTTTCTTTTTCACATTTCGTTGAAAATTATTAGTATTATTTTAATAATCAACATCAAAATAAAAAGTACAAAGCTTTAAAATTAATTCTACTTCAAATAATTAAAATAGAAGCCTTGACAGATGCAAGATGCAAAAACCGTTTGGCGTGCTCTTATATATAAACCTATTTAATATTTAGAAACGAGAGAGGAAGTTAATAAAACAGATTAATATCCGTTACAAGAATTAGATACATAAATCATCCCCGCTGGCGTAGCATATCACGAAAGCATTTACTGAAACTGATACTTGGATGAGCTGTGACGTCAGATGGGGTTGGTTGGGTAAGGGCCGGGGGCTAGGAATGCAAAAGTAGGTAGGGGGTAGTTATGGGCCAGGGGATGAGCGGCCGTGACCCATTTGGGGATGACTCGGGTCGGGCCTTACGCAGACGGGGTAACTGGCAATTACTGCCTGCGTGGAAACTGACAAATCATAAAGCTCAGGAATACCGATCACGTTCTGTTGATAGATTAAATATTTGTCAAAAAAATTCGCAAGCTGCTGAAGTCCGAAAATTTGACTTTATAGCAAAATAGAATTTTTTTTTTCGTAATATCTTTAGGACTGCTATAATAGAATTCAGCGTAATATTATATTAAATTTAGGGGTTAAGGGCATAATGCTCGAAATAAATAAAAAGTATTTCAAATCTTTCTCTATGTGAATTTAAAATGTTTTTTTGGCAATGAAGTCAGTGATTCTTCTCTTTTCATCCAAATTCATTTTATTTTCTTTCAAATACTGAAATTAATTTATTATAATAGTAATAACAGTTAGATGACCTTTTCTAAATAAATTTATTTTAACGTTTTTAGTCTAAGGTCTTTAGTGCGTTAACACTTTTTGTTTGGTTGTAGTCATTCGGTTTCGAGGGGCAAAACCGTATTCACAGCAATGACGTTCATTTTAAACTGCAACAGTGAGGTGAAACTGTCTACAAAGAAATTTAGCTTCAACTTTAACAAGCACAATAGTGTACCTAAGTAAATTTAACGTTTTACTTTCAATAAAACTTTTAAAATATCAATTTTTTGTGAAACGTAATCTTGAATAAGTAAAAAACACAGTCCAGAGTGCGAAACAGAATTCATATACACGCGGTAGTTACCCGAAATAACTCAGTGCGTCCTCAAAACCATTAAAAAAATATTCGAAGCTAAGCTAGTAGGTACTGGCTAAATGGACCACGCCGGAATACTGAAAACATAATCGATTATTTTTACAGCTTTTAAGATATTTTTGAGGGTTTTTTTCTTACAGAATTCAACAATTTGATCTCTTGGCATAAACTTCGGAAGCGTTATTCTGAGCTGATGAGCCATCGTGTAGCAAACTCAAGTTCATTTTCTTAGAAGAACGTTGTCTCAGGTGGCTGCATATTTTGGAAAAAGAGAAAAACTTCTGGCAAAACTATGGCCATCTCCACAAAATACACTCCTACTGCTGAGAGCTTCAGTGTAATACCTCTTTCATTTACGTGCCGCGTTAGTTAATTATGATAAACAGGGGAATACAGCAGGGCTACCAGCGGTATATCCATAGTTACAGTTGATGCCTAACTGGCTTCAAGTTGGATCGATATAGATTTCATTGTGACCGTGAAATAATGTTAGACTTGCCTAATTCGGGACCATTCATGCCGAATGAATGATGGACTGAAATGTATATAATTTGCCTTTTTATTCATAGCACTGTGTCACTGCATTAACAGGAAAATTATTTGTGTTTTTGTAAATGAATTTAGATCTGGTCGCCAAACACAGCTAAAGCTATTTCAAGCAACGAATGTTGGTCTTTCACCAAGACGTTACCGAGAGTATCTGCCGCTCTAAAATTTACCGCAAATATACTATGTAAATAAAACATTACATTTTAATTATGTATGAAACATATAAAATAATTATTTACTCACGCCGGCATTCAGGATTCGTAGACAAGAATCTTAACTGCTCGTTGACGGAGGTCGTCAAACCTGGCGAAAGACTCATCCTGGTGAGATACCACCTTTAAAAAAACTAAAGTCTCAAGATAACAAAATTACGATAGTAGAATAACATCTAACAGATAATTGATTTAATAATTTAATGATAAGATTTTTCAAAACGGTTTTTTGGCCACAAGAATATTATATTATTATTCATAACACGTTTCTATTTGATCACCTAGAACATTTTAAATGGCATCTAACTTTTTGAAATTTATTTATTACCTTTAATAGAGGATTTTATTACTAATAATAGAATACTTTACATACTCCACAGAAGGAAACATATGGATTTATTTATATTCTAGTTCTTACCCATGAAAAATCTTGGTATGTAACTTGACTAGCCAAGAAAAAATATTAGTTGCTTTAATCCACCCATTTCAAATAAAGAATAATGAATGCTAAAATACTTTACATATAGGCACTTTATTAGGTAGTTAAGGATTTGATAAGTCAATTTTAAAAAAAATGAATAAGTATTTCAATTATCATCGGCCTACAATTTGAAAATTTCTCATTCTAACGTACGTATTCATAAAGGAAAATATTTATAGTTAATAATTTCGTGTTTATTGAAAATCAACAACCTTAGGAATATCTACATGCAAAATTATACTTTGCACGAAAACCACGAAACACACCCCGTCCTGGCCAGACGGATATATTATCAGTTGATGCAGTCACGTGATTTGCGGATTTATTATTTGAAAGGAGCTTTAAATCATCAAACATAATATACAACGCGTTTCAGGGTGCTACCACAAAACTCCACGTGGTTATTATTCATGAAATTTAAGGAAAAATTTTTAAAAATCTCTAAAGCCCATTTAAAAAGTTGTGACATGTGTGGTTTTGGCTTTCAATAACTCGTGACCGATCCTTTATAGTAAACATTATACCAGCCATTACAGGCAATCTATATACGGTAATATGTATATATGGTAATCTATCGCAATCGGCTCACTAAATGCGAAATCTGTGTGACCAACCGTAACCTGACGACTGATTGGCTATGCACATACATACGTATGGGAATAAGCGGGTACCTAATACCACAAGATGTTAGCGACGACTTGATAAACGACCATAACACAAGTTTTCGGCAACTTTCAAATAAAATAATACAATTTTTTGTAATGTAGAGTTGCTCTCTTTAAATTATATATTTATATATATATATTAGAATAACGTAAATAATCACCTCCTGAAGTTTTACGGTACCACCCTGAAAATATGTTGTTTTATATCACGTGAAGTTGTTACGAGTATTACGTTATTTAGCGTTTGCAGAATCATGTAATAATGTACTTATTGAGATAGGGTATTTTGTAAACAGACTCACCACGCTTTAATATAAAGCAAAGCCATACAAATTATTGTTGCTTATTTTGTGCCTACATTTTGTTCTAATTAAAAAACGCTCTGTTTCTCCCACCCACTTCTCTTCTTGCCTCTCTTTTCTCATCTCTTTCTCTTATCTCATTTCCCTCTCAGAGACTTAATGATATATTTAATATTTATTTTTGTGTTTGTTGTTAGTAAACAATTTGTCATGAAGAAATGAGGGTCCTCCAGAAACTGATTGACATCCACAATGCCTGCTTCTTATAAATATATACAAATTACATATTTTCACAATGTTTCAGATAGAAAGTTATTCTCAGTATCGTCATGGTAATAAAGGTTATAAAATCGAAACGAACCTGTTGGCTAAACATGTTTATTAACTAAATCTGTAAAGACCTTTCCAATTACTCTCTTTTTATTTTTTTACTCATTTTTTCACTTATTTCGACCAAAAAGTAGTAGTAGTAGTAAAAAAACATGTATAGTATTTCCAATATTTAAATGACATTCTCACACGACTAATGATAATTTGTTTTACTTTCCTAAATCAAAATTCACTTTTTATTCTGATTGATGAATTAAGTATCACAATATCTATTATTAATTACCATTTTGAAAACGTAAATAGTTTTCAACAATTTCCATTTGAAAGTTCTTAATTTGAAAGTCATAAAACACGCAAAGCAAACGTAGTTCCGTGACTCGAGCCAGATTCTCAACTTGTTTTCCGATTCAGTGTCAGATAAAGACAAACTAAAAGCTTTGTCGGCTGAGTTAGATTCTATCAGTTAGCATTAGCCAATACCCTCATTCTTTTTTATCTTTTATTTGAAACTATTGATACCTGGACTGCTATTTGTTTATTTTAAACACATATTTTCTTAATTTTTTAGCTGCTAATGAAGGTTAGTATTAAATCTGTTTAATAAGTAGGTAGGTGATTTTTTAGGAGATTATTATTTCTTTTATGTCTTCTTTCTTTTGCTTCTTCTAAATCATATATTATTGAGTTAATCATCATGTTCATCTCTTTTGCCTCCGTGGTTTAAAAGACTCTTTTATTTATATCCGGAGGTTATAGGTTCGATATTCTTCAAAGCGGATTTTTGTTGCATCATTTTCAAATATTTTTTCAGTAAGTAGATACTCGTAGGTTAATGTAATTAGAAAGCTTATTTTACGCGTATTTTTTCTTTTCTAAACAAAGTGATTTATTTATTAGCAGAAAATAGTTTTTTTTTTTCTCTTACCACTCTATTGAGTATGACAAAATATTTCGACAAGACCCTTCAAAGTACACAATAACAGGCGGGAAGATTTTTTTTGCGTATCATTTAATATAAGTGGAATGTACATGTAGGTATTGAGTTGCATGACTCTTTGCAGTTTTCATTACTTCTTAGTAAAAATATTGTTTTTTGGTTTCTATGGGCGTGACGACATATTTTCAAATTACAATGTTTAGTATGGTCATGATAAAATAATTCGTAATTTTTTTAAAAATATTTTTTCATAATTAACATACGTAAAAGATGATGTATCTCTCAAGAGGTTAAATCTGTTAAATACTGGCTAAAACTACGTTTTCGAAACATTCTGAAATCATTATCAGTTTTCGAATTGTTGGGGCCAGGGAAACTGAAAAGTCCCTCCTTATTATCGAGCCACGCTTTTTATCGCTAAGCCGAACGCAACTTTTTGGCACTAATGGAAAATGAAGACGGGAAGTTATTGAAGTGAATGTGCCTCTATTGGTTGCTTTGTACACAAACTTTTCCATTATGGACAATGGGTAATATTGAATGGCAAAGCCTTAATGTCACCTCGGGGCGCCGTGTTCTTGAGGCGTTATGCTTTTTAATTAAAAAACTCGTACTGTTTTAAAATTGCTACAGCTTCAGCAACAATGCAATATTGAATTTTCCATAAATAGGTAATTTAGATTTTTTAAACAATTACTTTTTTTTTTAAAATTACATATTTAAAATAAGGGGTGTTATCAAATTATACACTGTCTTATTTCTAGGCTTGAAGTGGATTGACTTAGAAAATTTCAAAATCTTTAATCACGAAATAAGCATTATTACCTTAACGGACTCAAGTAAGTTTTTCACTTTCTCCCACTCTGGGAAAATTTCTAGAGCAAGTGAGGCTGAAAGGAACAGGAAGGTTGCGACTCTTCATATCTCTAGTCACTAAACGCGGTTATAACCATTTCAATCAACGTTTCGATTCTGTACAATTAATTCTTTAAGGGCGTTTTATCACTCTTTCTCAATTTTTCATACGATCTATAGTTTTTTTGGTATCTTTAGTCAGATTATATTTTATTGATATTTAGTCCATGGAATTCTAATTCCATGCATTAAAGATTTAAAAAAAGCACATATATTGCTCTAGCAATTTTTGTGCTTTTCTATCCGAAATTTTCAATTGTCTCAAAAAAGTTATACAAAATTTAAAGTAATAAATTTCTATAACTGATATTATTTTTCCCAAATTTCTAGATTTGAGAATAATAAAATATATATGTAGTCTAAAAACAACGAAACATGTTCAGATTATTTTAAAACAACGGATGGTTTTAACATTACTATTTAAATGTTCTACGTCAATAAATGAAGCGGGGGAGGCAAATAGACACTGTCGCAACGTAGCCACGTAGCGTCGTGGGGCGTCATAGAGCGTCGCAGCGCTCGGGGAGGAAGGCGGGCGGCGTAGTTTAGAATGATTGGGTCGTTTGCCGAGTTCGCCTTGTGATGTAAAGCCGGCTAACCGGATTAAGTTCGGCATGGCGCGGCTCTACTTTACCTATACATCTCAAAAGATTCCGTAAAATAAGGTAATAAACAAAAAGTGGAAATTTGTTGTATATTTACTGCTGTTTTCACCGGTAAAAATTACTCTTAGGCTGAACAAAGTGAAATGTTTCCCTGGAAAAAGACTTAGCGAATTATTAGGCTTTGCTTAGTATTACAAAATTACAAGATTCCTTCAAATCAGATTGCTAACGGAAATAGGCCACCAGGAAGACCGCGACAGATTCGAAAATATTGGAAAGATAAAGAAGAGCAAATTGTCAGAGAATGGCAGAGCAAATAGTATTTATAATTTTATATTATTTAATACTTTAAAAAAATATTAACTAGGAGACAGATTTTGAAAACATAAAATATTACGACCCTCGAAAATGGACATATGCCCGTATTACGGTGGTCTGCATTTTACACAAAAGTATCATATGAAACATGATACTGCCCAACAATGAGAGCAAAACAACAAAAAAATAACCATTATCTAGTCAGTCCGGGGATGTCATGCTGGACTACAGCAGACACAAGATGACAGCAGAATCTGATCAGTGATAGGAATAGGGGTGGTGTAAAGGGCAACACTTTCTCCAGGTACCACAGCGATTGGTTAACGTCCTTTTTGGTAAGGAGCAAGGTTTTGGAGTTAAGCGACTGTCGAGTTTTCAGTCAGACAATGATTTTTCCGATTCTTTTTGTCCACTTTCTACTAGCCATATTTGTAACTCGTTTTTTGGGTGGGTTAGTATTTTTTGTGCATTTCTGATTGAATCCATCCAAAAAAACCTTTGTTGTCCAATTGTATTGTACATACTGGTGGCATAATTATTTGTTTTATTTCCCGGACTGCATAAATCAATATAGCTAAAGTACTTTTTAAGTTACAATGTTGACATCGCTACTAGTGCGGCCAACCCATAAATGCTACACCACAGCCGACAGCAATTTGACAGTTAAAAGCTCATCAGATTTTAAAAAAATAAATTATTATACTTTCAGTTTACCACTGAGAGAACAGCGCGTTTAGTCGTTTTGGTGACACTGAATGAAACTGCATTTAAGTATCATTTTAATTGAATTTTGCCCACTTTGAATGGTGGAAGCGGTTATAAGTCAGATATTGATATAAATCATCTAACGTGCAAATAGCAAAAAAAGTTATCTTTATAAGAGTAAGAAAGAGATCTAATTGTTTGAAATGACGAATCACTTTTATCGGAAAGACCTTCACAACCAAACGCCGTAATCTTTTTTTTCCGGCATCTCTCACTTATTTATAAAACAACAGGCTAAGCATTAATCCATAAAGTATCATAAGACCTAGAACTGCGAGTAGCACTTTACATTGGTTACTCTCTGAGATTTTGTTACCTGTATCACGAGAATAAACAGCGCGCAGTTATTGCGTGGTATTATATTTTGTTTTTTTTGCATCTTTCGCATTATATAGCGATGGGCTTAAAACTTTTATTTTGAAAATACCACTGCATGAAGGAATGAAGATACAAACAACTCCCGACCATGAAAGAGCCTTACTTCTTAGTACTGGAACTGCGACCCAGCCTCTTACCATAAAGAAGAAGCGTCTGGTCTTACAATATTATTAATTTATTTTAAAATAAATAAATAATGAACTATGATATTATTCCTGACTTGCAATGATACAACGTATCTACTAATTATTCGCAGCGCAAGTTATTTCTTGTAAATTATTACAAACCAAAACATAAAACTTCTTATTCGAAAATATTAAATTTAACAGTATATTTAATAAAATAATTTTTTAAATTTTTTTTCGGGGTATATTTTTGCGAAAGCAATATATGGTAGACAGGTAGGTTATTTAATTCCGTAGACACTTCCGATCAAAAAGTTTTTTTACGTTTCCTTGAACTGTAGACAAGATAGGCACGATTTATCTAGCTAGGTAAATTTTACTTTAATTATATTCATCAGTATTGTTGAATATATTGCGTAAAATCATTGTTTACCACCCCTAACATCCCCAAAAAATAGTATATAAGCCGTAGGTTAACAAACATACTAGTCTGAAGATGGCCGGCATATCTCCACCACGAATTAACAGTTTCAAAATTAGAAATAATAGTAGACGTTATTTTTGAGACATCGTCAAAATTTTTTAAGTTTGTAGACAATTTTTAAATACCTGATCCATGCGGCGTTCACAGAGTGCGTGGGGGTAGAATTCTTTATTAAGCCTACGAAGTTTTTTTTAATCGATTTTGAGACATAGTATTGCATCAAGTTTGTAGGACAATTTTAAATAGAGCATGGGTTTATGTAGTTTATTTCAGTATAATTATGAACAAAAATTGTTTCGTATTTTAAGAAGCTCTTTGTATTGCACAATTAACTAAAAACTCTGACGTACTTTGTGTTTCTGTGTTATTTGCATCTTATTTTATCTAATAAAAAGTGAAAGTTTTCAATGTTATTTTCCAGGGTAAAATTTAATCATCTTAGAATTTTAAGTGCAAATTAATTATTATTACAAAGTTGATACCAACGTTAAGTACCACCATGTGAACAAAACTAAAGTTCACAACATAAAACATGTTACTTCATCAAGATATCATTTTAATGAGATCCTTTTTGCTCAAGTTTGCGAACCTGCGATGAACTTTAAATGCGGGAAAGATGAGGCATCGGGGTGGGTGTTTCTCTCGTGGGAGGGAGGGGTGGTGGAGGGAGTGTTGCGCTTATGAATCGTTACCCGGATGGGTAGTTTCGTTATTTGTACAAGAGGAAAAAACTGATAAAGACGATCAAAGGCAGGTATGCTTTGATCACCTGGTATCCGCTATTACCGAGGTAAAAGTATCCACCTATTTTGTAAGAGAGCTCGGCGTGGAATTTTTAAAATTAAAATCTGAATCAATATATGTACTTGCTGGTGTATCTGTGGGAAATTTCAGGGTGAGTTTTAAAAAAAGTAATTCACGAATATAATTTATAAGATATTTATTCTACAAGATAGAATTGAACATTGAAAACATACAACGAAATATCGTTTTTTTAATTTAAATAATTATTATTATAAATAAATAAAAATTTAACTTAACTAAACTCCTCCTCCTACTTTATGCAATATTATTTATTTATTGATTCTTACAAATATTTTAACTTCACATATTATCGGACAATCTCATGTTAAGATGAAAGATTTGGTTAACTTCTCTGTCTCAATACATAAATTCAACAATTACAACTTTACCTGTATTTCAAAAACTAAAAGTCTTAATCTCAGTAGTTCTTTTACTTTCTAAGCAAAATAAATAAAAATAAAAAATTTCAAAAACGAATATATTACTGTAGATTTTTCGAAATTATTAGATTAAAATAAAAACTTTTAATTAATGATTTATAGTAAAGCAAGTAACTCGATTACCATCATAGATTCAAATTCAACTTATCGGACTCTCAAGCCAAGCGTTCTATTCACTATTCTTATGTCCAACTAGGGAACGTATTTATGCTTGTACTGTACTTATATATCGTATAGTAATACCGACAAAATATTAACCTTCGGAGTGTCATTAAACCTTTACTTTGTATATTCCAATGCTAACAAATCATCTGAAAACAATCTAACAAACAAAATTAGCTCAAACGAACCCTTCCGCGTTCAGAGTCCGGTACCTTTTTAATTCAGCAATTATTCTCCCATGGTGTTATTTTTCATTATCGTATCACAACCCTTTATGAAATTTCGCTGGCACTCGTGAACTATTGGGTTGGGGCGGGAGGGGGGGTGGGGGTAATAAGAAATACGACCAGGGATAGTGGTTTAGAATTTCCATGTGACCCAATATCCTTTATTTGAGTCCGAGAATTGCCTTCCTTTCAACTCACGCGGAAGCAATCAGAGGGTAGGGAATTGGATTTTTGGGCATATATTATTTGAGTGATAAATGTGTTTGAATGAAGTCAGACGAATTTTTGTCCGTCTGAAATAATTGTTGGTATACTTTGATTTCATTGGTTTCAAAGTACAAATATACGAAGTCACAGTCAATATATTTTAATCTTACTTTTTACACTCGTTAACTAAAATTCTATTAATTTTCAAAGTTGAAAAATTAATTTATTTATTTAAATATACCCATTCTTAATAACAATAATAATAATATTTGGATGATTTGTATAGCGCTGTTTTTGTGAAAAATCACCTCAAGGGCGCTGTACAGATCTTATTTTCTATTATCACATATTAATTCCTAGTTTACATGAGAAAATATACAGGAACATACTAATCTGGCAGGTCTCATCAGATAGACACACTTATTAACTTAAAATTATAATTATGTTTTTTTTTTCGATTTAGGGCATGGGAGCGAAATAAAATAATAGACTTTCTGAATTTGTCGTACAGTATATCCAAAGGTGATTCGTCGAGAGACAGATTATGTTGAGATTCTTTTAATGAATTTTAGGATATGAGAGTCGTAGATCTATATATTAATCACTTTGGTAAAAGCCTACCATTCATAATAAAAACGTTGCTTGAAATGGCAATAGCCGTGTTTAGTGACCAGATGTGAATAGTTAGGAACTTTCCAACCTTCCTCTTCTTCGTCACACATACCCTAATTAGGGATGCCATAATCCCACTGGCTCCTGAGAGTTGGGATTCTTTTGTGATATTCACATTGAAAAAAAACCTAAATAAATAACCGAAATGTAGATTTTTTTTCCTAGGGCTGGATATTTTTTGTAGAGTAAAATCCTTTAGCTTTATGACAAATCTCATAAAGACAAAGGCTATTGTAAATAAACCACAGTTTTGTTGCAAAGTTACAAAAAATAAAGATTTCAGTATACCTACATAATCGAACAGTTTTTTTTTCTTACTCAAACGTAATATTGGTGCATATTGTATAAAATAGTGCACACATCTGAGTATTAATGGCAAAAATACTCTGTTTGCAACCAATCCCGTCACCTTGAAATTATTATTATCATTTTAAGAAGGGATAATTCAGAACCTGTACAAATAATTCTACCTGTCACGTGTGTCTTTAAATGACCAAGTTTTAAATGGCCTATATAATCATTTCCTTAAACATCATATTCGTATATCTTTCCGTGTTATATCCTGAAGATAAATGTATTTGGATACATGAAGTTCTTACATTTTGATTAATAGCAAGCCTGTAACTTCTTCCACGTCCATTAACGTAGAAACAAATAAGGCATACAAGAGCGAGCATATTTAAGTGTATTTCGGCATCACTAAACACGTTCATTAAATAAATAAATTGCAGGGCTGAACATTGAATAAACCGTTGTATATTTCCATTACGTTCTGCATTCTATGTAAACTGAACCTCCGAGGAAAAACAATCTCCCCTTCGAGAGCCGATGACGTTTGCGATTAATAATACCCCGGGGAATGGAGACTACATTTTATTATTCGGTTAGCATACGAAAACTAATTTCGTTACGTATTTTGTAATAAATTCTTGGTTTTGTAATGTAATTGATTTCACGGCAGAGTTGTCTCGAGAATTTATAAGGAGAAGTTAAATTGTTATTCCACTTCGTGCTTTTCAGTTTCGTAATGTCCATCAGGAGAAAGCCCCGCGCGACTTAATGCCGGCCGTAAAGTTCACTTTTAGATTTACTTATCGTTTAGTTACGGCCTTTTCATCAATTGAGGTTTTTTTTATTAATGTCATAAACGGAAGCCACTGTGCACTGTGCAGGGATGGTGGAGCGATTTCTGAAGTGTCAGATAAACACTTAATTTATTGTCATTCTCTTTCATTATTATGTGTTATGTTTTTTTAAATTAATATAGTTAATTTTTAAAAAATGTGTGTCATTAGTTATTATTTTTTTTTTTTTTGTTTTTTAATTTATGTAATTATTTTATTTAATACATAAACTCGTGTAATACGGCAAATTGGGTATTGCAAAATCCAGTCACTTCTGCTGGTATAAAAACTAAAATAATCAGAAAATTATGCGAACTACATTTGTTAGCAATATTAATTGCGCATGGAGAACCACTCACATCAGCAACATTTAATTACATATTTTTCAAATCAAAATCGCCCCGTCAACGCCCTTTTTAATAAGTGTAGATTTAGTATCTTTATTTAAATTCAGTTGCATCAATATATTTTTCCATATGAAAGTAGATTTTTTGAAATTCTGATAAAATCATTTCTGTTTAGTTTTAGTGTTAGTTTTATGTATTTTATTTTAGTTATTTGTACATTAAAGATTACAAAATAACTAATTATGACTCATAAACTTTTTGACAATATTAAATAAATGTAATTATTATAACTTATATATACTTGATATTACATACAAATGTATTTTATATAGTTCTTAGAAACTATTAAAAAAAAACTGCCTTCTAACTTGGATTCATTGTAGACTAATGATACGTGACCTATTTATTGAGAACGAATGTCATCCAAATTTGTTAAGTTTTCAAGCAAATATTAATTCCACGATTTTAATATAACAATCAGTTCGTTTCGGAGGATACTTATAGATTCTAAAAATGTCTAACTTAGCCGCGTGTTACCGCAAATTGTCCGCGTGTCGTAGGTTAGCGATCCCTGCAATATGGCAAAGTGATTGCTCGTTCGGAAAGTGATTAGGGCGCGTGGTTCAATTCTGTCCGATAAGATAAAATATTTTATATCTACGGACATATTTTGCCACAAACCTCAAAATAAATTTAAATTTTAAAGTATCCTTCTTTATTTCGTTATTTAAAAAAAAAATCTTTTTATTGAACAAGAAATAAACTTAACTAAAAAGATTTTAGGTTGTGGAAAAATTATTGTTATTTCTTACAAACTTTAATTGGATAAATTTTGTTAAATATGTTTTGATATATACACGGAATACGAAAATTGAAAAAAATATGATGAGCATCAATGTACACAGATAATCCGAAAAACTTTTTATTTTCATTTTGACCATTTTCAATTTTCAACAATTTTTTTTTGTAACTTTAGGGTTAAGAACTTATTGGTGCCGGGTCTTTGTTAAAAGCCAGTAAACAAATGATAGTAACCCCATAGAGACCGATTGTTTTAAATTTGAACAAAAACAATTTTAATTTCGGACTTGATTTACTCGAAAACGAATACTCAACCAAAAAGTTTCTGAACACCGTGTTAAACAAATAAAAAGGGACAAAAATATGTGTTGAGTATAGAGTTGAAACCGCTCTGTGCAAACTACTACAAAAAACTATTTTTTTTGAAGCAGTTCACACCTCACACATTTCTCACTGTGCGAATACTTCAATTGTATTTCGACTACAAAGAACTACTTCATTTTGCGGCAGTTCACACTTTAATTGTAGTTCGACTAGTTCCCCTTCAATTGAAACTACCGTGAAGCGTTTATTTTAAAGAACTCGTTTAGCTTTTAAAAACCTTTGAAGTTTTTCCCATCTTTAGTAGAGTAGAAGAAAATAGAAAACATAATAAAAACAACACAGAAATTATCCACGTCTTTTAATAGTACATTTATTAAAGTCGCGTTTGAGATAAGTGTTTCTTTTAGGTTTAGTGACTTTGTTATTTTTAATGTGATCGTTTATGTTCAATGTTTTGTGGTCGGTTATTTTTTACTTTTATTTCAATCTGAGAAAATATTTTAGGAAGAAATTATTACAAGTAGTACATAGCTGTATTAGTATATTATATTATTATTATTCTATGTTTTCTTCTATTGACGAAATTCCTCTGAGAGCTAATAACTAATCCACTACCAAAATGCCCAAAGCAACGCCTCTAAACTAGAAATAACGTCAGCCATCAGTCAACTTTGGTTGACGGCGCCAGGAAACTGCTGCGAACAACCCAACTTCTCGTCTTTAGTTAGCAAGTTAGAGACCACTGAAGGATACACTGAAATAAGTGTGTAGTCAACGTGTCCGTGTTCCCGAAGTAAGCTCAATATTTCCTTACATTGGTGAAACTAATCAAAAAATTAAAATATCTAAATTCTTTCTCGAGCAGATGATAATTTTTACTAGCCCGTCTGAAGTCTGGGAGTCAAGGGGTACGTAAGTTTTATTCAAAATCTGTATAGATCACACTTCTACGGATAATCTATTCAGTGTTCGAGACCATGCGAAAATTAACTCTGTTTGCTTATCAACCTTGGCAATTGTTCAGATTTATTCATTCGTAATGTTCCTGTACGACATAAATCTTTCCATTATTTCTAATTTTGAAACCGTGTATTCGTGGTGAAACTTCATTTTAATGATTTAATTAGTACATATCCCATACATTTACGTAATTTTTTACCAGTCTGATGATGCCCGTCATAAGGTGAAACCGGTCAGTCTTAGTAAAAAAAGCGGAATAAAGTTTAAAAAATGGTATTACCAAATCATAATTTTTTCCATCGACCTATGAATCGAATACCTGGAAACACTCCTGGAATTGGCTGAAATATTTTCTGCAATTCAATTGATTTGAGTAATTAACCTCAACCGTTAACAACGTTTTTCTGGTTAGAATACATCACTATTTTAGTGCGTAATCAACTTAAATGTTGTGACAAAAAAATAATATCTTTTGTTAACTAAAAAAAAAAAACAATGTTCTGCACTAGTGTTTTTAACTTTGGTTCGTCGACTTTTTATTATTTATAAATCAATAATATTCCGTAAGAAACCGATTTAAATTATTTTAGCAGATTTAAAATATTTTAGTGAAATCTGAATTGGTTTTCACTGCCTTACCTTATTTATTTGTTTTATTTATTAGAATTTTATTACATACCTAGTTAGATGTATTGATAGTTGAAAATTAGATTTTTTTCGACCACCTCAGACTAATAATGCAGCACTAGAAATACTTTTTTTGAATGCAGGGTTTCAAACATGGTTTTGAAGTAAATAATCTACCAACACATTTTGTCGCCGCAAAGGCAAAAGAGCTGAAGCGTCATTTCGAGAAGTTTACACCAGAGCCCTTTTAATTTTTTTTGTTTTACAATAATATTAGTACCTGGTTGGATTTTGAAAAAAAAAGTTTACTTAAATAACTCGATGCTTTCACTGAGTTACCTGAACCGAAAAAAAGCTAAAAAAAACATCCCAAGCTTGTAACGTTTGTGAGTCAAGCCTTCCCTTAAATGGTTAATTTATTTTTAAATGGTTGAAGTGCCACAAAAGTCTTTAGAATCACACGAGAGTCAGAGCATTCGATGCATAATTTAAAAAAAAACAAACTGCACATTTAACTTCATTTTTGATCAAAGTGTCGCTTTAGCCCTTTCGCCTTTCCGGCGCCGATGGTAACTCTTAATAAAATGCCTTCACGTGGAGAACGAATGTGAAATAGGGTTGTTGAGACATGTTTATCTAAATCGAGAATTTAATATAACATCTAATGAGATCAAACAAAGGCGTTCTATATAATTTGATTTTAAAAAACTCCCATGGTCAAGGAAAAACCATGCCGGTGTAAAACCATTTGTTTAATTTTTTTTTTTAAGCAAGACCAAAAATTGTGGGTTTACAAATAACCTGACGATATTAGTTCAAGTCATTACAATAAGCCAAAAAAATTGCTTGCGCAAAGATGGATGGCTTAGCTAGCAAAGAAATTGAACCCACGACACCTGTGTGGAAAATCCAATGTTTTTTGTCACCTCGGCTATTGACCGGTCATTTTTTTTTTAATCGACCAAATTCATATTTTTTTACCAACTGAATTCACTTTTATAATTTATCTATTTAAGACCATTTTATTGTACAATTTTATATAGCCCAGGTTAAGAGATTAAATCACCTCAAGTGAGCTTTCCATAAGTATAATATTATTCATAAAAGTTTTTTCTGGTGAAATAAGTTTTTCAGTATGTTTTAAAGTTCTCATATACACTCGTAAATTTACTAATTAAGATATTCTTATCTCACTCGATATATAAGTAGGTGCAGCTTCGCAAAGTTATTTCGCGCTGCAGCTTTTAGAGTCAAGGTTTCGTTAGTGATAGCCAATCTCCGATAGGAAGAGGGCGCCATATGTAGAAGACGATATAAATATAAATTGCAATACTTTATTTTGAAACACAAATTTCCACTTCTTCCAGATGCTCAAGTCCTGCCGCCAACTCAGCATGACGGTGCGCAGTCCCACCGGCAGCTGCGGTGCGGGGGCGCAGCGCCAGACCTGCTCGTGGATGGACCGCCAGGGCCGCCCCGTGTCCCCGCCGCTCGAGTACCAGCGCGCCGCCCCCACGCAGGCACCCCCCGCACCCCCGCCCCTCGTGTCCACGCAACGATACCCCGCGCTGCCGGGCTCCAGGTCGAGCAGCAAAGACAGGAGTATTAGAAGAGTGAGTACACCTAACACATACTCGTATGCGACATCAGACTAAACTTATGATATATCTGACTTATCCCAGGTTGAGTAGAACGATGTTCTATTCCCCGATCAGGTAGCCGCCCACCTCGGCTGAGCTACTCGGCTGGTGTCACCATTTAAAGGATTATAAGAAAAAATAACAATTATTGCCAGGTACTTACTCAACCTTCCTATTCAAATCTCCTTTCACTTCCCACCCTCTTCAACATGACAATATACCTCAATCAGGGATACCATAGTCTCACTGGCTCCTGATAGTTGGAACTCTTTTGCAGTATTAACATTGAAAAGGAATATTAGAAGATACTTAGACCTAGAGATATAAAATATTTAACTTATCACATGAAATACCAGACCAATCTCATCAATTACCTAACTGGATCCAGGTCGAGAAATAAGAAAAGAGGCATACAATGACCAGAGTATTTATAGATATTTGAGTTACCTGACTAATCTAATGAGATGGTAAGCACAAAATATTAGAACAGTGAGTAGACAATGAGAGTCTTGACAGGCCCCAGGTCGAGTAGTGAGGACAATAATATAATAAAAGTGAGTAGACCTTCAAATATGAGATTTCCTACTAACTTATCAGATTTATTTTCATAGTGAATACGTTATACATAAGAGTCCCAACTGCTCACAACCGTCTAGAGCAAGTGAGACTATGGCATTCCCAATTGGGGTATGTTGTGAGGCTGAAGGTAGTGAGAAGGGGAAGGAGATGAGGAATATGAAGGTTGGAAAGTACTTCAATATTCAGATCTGGTCACCAAACACGGGTAAAGCCATTTCAAGCAACGTTTCGATTCTAAATGGCGGTCTTTTACCAGGGCGATACTTAGAGTATCTACCACTCTGAGATACCTAACTATGGGTTCCAAAGACAGTATTGAGTAGTGAATGCTTTATAAGATTGACTCGACTGCACTCATGAGACACTCGTGTCTGACTTAATTTCTTGAGATACTTGACTACTCCAGGTCAAGAATGAGTCGAAAATAACATGTGCCATGAAATATATTTGACCAATCTTTGAAGAATAAAATATTTGAAGTGCTGTCATGCAGCAATGCTTGCCAAGCAACGGGACATGGGAAGATGCTGTCATTATCACCATGGCGAAATTCCGTCAGAAGGTGCATTATTTGTTTTCCTGGACCGGTATATTGTAAATACACCATGATCGTGCTATGGGGAGAGATAATTTCACCGAACGCAATAGCAGACGACTAAAGGCTCACGACTCTCAGCCCATGAGCAGAACTATGATAAACGAGATCTTATTCATATTATTAAACAATATTTGAACTTCGCCGCGTTGTGACTTGCGCCACGAGGGCAGAGTTCGAATAACGAGTCATCGGGCAAAGTTCTGAGAACGTGGGATAGGTTCGCCATCACCGCTCTATAGAATATAAATCAACTTGAATGTTTGAAATTCCCAAGAGAAACACAGGCTGAATTCGACACAAGACTAGTGGTATATTTGAACAATAATGTAGAATTTAAAAAAATATATTATTAATGGACTGGTAGGAACCAGGGTTGCCTGAATATTTTAATTTCAATTAAAAACACATAGACGATGAGTTCATGCTTAACAAGTTTTAGCATTAATAAGCTAAGTGCTTTGGCACTTCTCTAAACAAGGTCTTTGAAATCAAGGAATTAGATTTTGTTACCTTTGGTTACGTAAA
Source organism: Drusus annulatus (assembly GCA_022651775.1). Taxonomy (NCBI): domain Eukaryota; kingdom Metazoa; phylum Arthropoda; class Insecta; order Trichoptera; family Limnephilidae; genus Drusus; species Drusus annulatus. The sequence continues at coordinate 250,559 of JAGWCC010000585.1, forward strand.
CTTAACACAAACTCAAAGTAAAAAATCAACGAAATTTCAAAATTTCAATACTTAAAAGAAATTCGCGCTGGACTGGTTGCGCCTTAGAAAGGCGTGTAATGATGTGTAATATCTCCAATGAAAAGGGTTCTCTACAAGTTTTCTCAATTTCCGAAAAATCGACTGAATGATTTAAAAGCAAAATAAGGAACAATGAGAAAACTATTTTTTCTAAACAATTTTCCCACAGTTTAGAAAAAAGGGTAAAAAAGAAATTTATTGAAATAATACGTTAATTTTCAAACGCAAAATACAACAAAAAAAACTCTGAGGTCACCATTTTAATTTGATATAGAAAATCTATAACATTTAAAAATACGTTTTTTGGCCCTCCTGAATATTTTGACAAATGGTTCTGCCGCGGTGTTGAACTTACTTCGACGATATGAAATTGTATTTTCGGTTAGGTATTATGTATGTAACGTGGTAATATTAATAACAAATACTTTTTTGTATTTCAGGTGGACCTTTGTATAGAGCCAGGGCAGTCCTTAGGATTAATGATTAGAGGAGGGTTGGAGTATAATCTAGGTATTTTTATCACCGGGGTGGACAAAGACTCGGTTGCTGATAGAGCAGGCCTGATGGTAAGTCATTGATTTTCTATTTACCTTAAGTACACACATTTTGATGTAAGAGTGAACATACTATAATAGTCTTTCTTTCAAATTTCCGCTGTTGAAATTAATAATTTTGGTGATTCTCGATTATTTAAGCAGTTTAAATAACCTTAATAATTTTCCACTTTTAACGGATAATTTTTTTTTTTTTTTCGATTTCCACTTGACTAAAAAAAAACACAATAAAAGAAAAGAGCTCTTGAAATTCAGTTATTTGATACATTTTTGATTTTTCCTGACCATCCATCTTCTAAAAGGGGAATATCTGGACTTGAGACTCTAGGCAACATACTTTATTAATAAAATATTACCTTCTTTGAGAACATTTAAGGTTGAATTTGGAGTGAGCACGGTGAGAATATATAGGCTGAAGTTGTGATTGATGAAGAAAAAGGAAACTTGAAAAAATCTAAATCTTTTCGATTTTTGATATGTAGATCGGAGACCAGATCCTGGAAGTCAACGGGCAGTCCTTCCTGGACGTAACCCACGACGAGGCCGTGAACCAGCTGAAGTTCCACAAGCGCATGTCGCTCCTCGTGAGGGACGTGGGCAAGGTGCCGCACTCCTGCACAGCCTACGACCACGACGCGTGGGAGCCCCTAAGTCCACCTGGGTATAATACACTACACTATTTTGCTACTTAGACATATGTTTTTAGGTAGTGAAAAGTATACTTCCTTTACTTAGCCCCTTACTCGACCTCTGAGATGGCGAGACATTATTTACGGTTCCATTTTTACTGCAGTGTTAATTGTTGTGCCAATAGCCCTACTTTATTTTCCTGTGAGTTCGTCAGTTTCTTACCCTGCGTATTGCTTGCTCTATCTAAAAGCAATGTTATTTGCCTGATTTCTGGTGCTTTTACAACCCAGCGCTGGTATTTGTCTCCCTTTGCAATATGGATTTTCGTATTGCAAAATACCACCCTTTCAGCTTGATACAGTACTTTAGTTGCGTTTCCTGCCTTTCCTTGTTAGCTTATCAAGCTGCTCATTTCCTTTGATTGTTGTGGCATCCTAAATTTTAAGCGAATCTCCTTAAATTTATCTTTCCCGTTCCACCCTCCATCTGTACATATGGGTTCTGGGTGCACAATGGTAGTGTACAGTCATTACATTATTCTGGTTTTGAGACTCAATAGTCGTCCACACTTTTGCCTTATCGCCCACATGAAAGCATTCTGCTAACGGTTTTCATCTGTCTTCTCCAACTCAATTTGGCACTCCCCAACTACAATGCAGTAAATTTTAATTTATCACGATGGTCCTGCCACTATCAGCCTCTCTCTACCATCGTAACCTCTTAGCAATTTTTATATACTTTAGTCGGTTATTGATGAAATAGATTCATATCGATGTCTGTATCATTACAGGAACAGATCTGGCTTCCTCACTGATAGCTCCGTTGTAATCTCTCTCGCTCTTTACATCCTCTTGCATTTTACATCGGATCTATCAGCATTATGCCAACTCTTAGGTAACTTGAGATGAAAGTGATTCTTGTTAAAATCTGTACCGTTGCAGGAGCAGATCTGGTTCGTGCCGCGCGCCCCGGCGCTCCCCCGCCGCGCAGATGGTGGAGGAGAAGGCGCGCTCGCTGCTGCCCAACTGCGAGTTCCCCACGCTCATGTACTACATGGATGAGTACAGCGGCCGCCAGATGACCGTGGAGGCTTTCGTCACCGTGCTCCTAGAGCTGCTCAACACCACGGAGAAGGTTCATGCAATACTGTCTCACTGTTTCACGGTGGAATCCTCCGCACACGGGGCAACCTAAAACCAGCTAAAAATAGCTGCCGACAGCAGTTGCAAACTGGTTGGCGACTAATCTTCGATCACAACGTTACTCAAGTTGCTACGATTTCATTCATTGTCTCATCTCGCAGTGCACGCTGTCATTTTCATATTGCGTTCAAAAATGTCTCTGTTGAAAACTGGTTGCGTCGTGTGCGAACCGCCATTGATGTACACAGGAGAGCGACTTGAGTTGCAAACTGTTTTTTTTTATTGCCTTGTGTGTGGAGGGCCTAATGAATTCAAATTCATTAAAAACAAATTCATTATTAATGAAATATCACCTCAAGGGCGCTTAACAAAATCAAAAAATAACTTAAATCTGTAGTGGAAATTTTCTTAACAAAAAATAGCTATTCCACCTACATTTAAATATGTTTTACAAACGACAATTACCAGTTACATATTTACAAATGTCGCATTTTGTAAAAAGGTTCAGACATCTGAGATAAGCTGTTAAATGATTAATATAAACAAAGAGACTTTTTTAGAATTTTGTGAATATAACCTTTCTTAAAATACGTGGTACCACTTCTAACCTTAGGGGATGTGAATTATGCGGATATTAACACAAAAAAAGCTTTTAGAATTTATGAAATGAGGATAATTTTTTATAGTTTTTAATCATTCGATGCAAGAACCGTTGAAATAAAAACGATTTTCACAAAATTTCCACTTCATAAGCCTTTTGCTGAATTGTTAATGGATTCTGTTTTTTAAAAAATATTTTAGAGAAGTGTAGTTTCCAACCCCTTTGAAAATGTTTTCCACTAATTGCATTGCAATGACTTTCAAAACAATTTCCGTATAAAATTTCTCGCTTTGTGCCGCGATAGTTTTCACGATCCTTTGCCTTTACGTGGGAATTATTCGATTAAAAGTAAGCGACGTTAGCGAGCTTGGCGATAATTGAAACGAAGCCCCTTTTATATTCGTTAGATATAAAATAAAATCGAATAGGAAACTTGGCGGCCTTATGGAAATTATCCGATATGCATCAGAATTTGATTTACCTTTTCGAGTTTCGAGCAACGCAGAAATTAGGTTTCGCAGTGGTAGACGTCGGTTATTGTAATCAGATGTCTCGAATGACTTACTGATTCCGACTTCCTAGATATTTTAAGGTTGAAAACACGTATGTTGTGTTAATATACATGGGTGACCTACGTAGCGTAGTAGTCCAAAAAATATATTTGAAATCTTCGTAGAAAGTAATCACTTTGTGGTTTGACATATTTAAAGAAATGAAAAAATAACTTTGCATAAGACTAGACATAAGATTATTTTTATTATTTTTATGACCGACTGGTTAAAAAAATAAAATTGTCCATTTAAATTCATATTAAATGTCTCTTTCTCTCTGTTCCTTTGTTATAATTTAAATCTTATTCTATTGTTTTCTCATTGTTCCGTTATTTTATTTTATATTTTGTTCTCGCTCTATACGTATAATTAAATGCACACTTTTTTTGTTCAGTTTAATTTGGTACCCTGATGATGCTTAGGCTAAGCGAAACCGGTCGGTAATAAAAAATAAAATAATATCCGTGGTCTTATAAAAAGTTATTTTTTATTTCTTTAAATTTAGTTTTAGTCTGCTAGTTGTATTTTTGTCACGACAAAAATGACTGATTTTTCCACTTGTATTATGGCGTAGATTGTCAAGTTTTATAGATCGGTCAAAAATAATATAATATCAAAATGGTCTTAAATCAATGCTAAAAATTCATATTATAAGATAAGAAGATTTCAAACAAATCTGATAATGATGAAGTTTGTTTATTTTTTTTTACAAAACCAACAACTTTATTTGCAACATCATCTACCGCATAGCCTTGGATTATTTTTTCCTCATTATAAGTTGGCTTGACACAGTTAACGTTGCAGGTGAACTAAAAGAGAAGCCTTCGGTTCGCACTCAGGCATCACTGGTTCGATCCTTTATAAGCTAAATCATCCATCATCATAAAGCAATACCTTCAGATTTTTATGAAGGGAGTAGGGAGGATTTAAATATTGTACGTTATTGCTATTGGTTTTCCGGGAAAACGTGTATTTTTTTTCTAGGATAACATAAGATCAGGTACTAAGGGAGTTCAACGAGGAGTGAAAATAAAAAAGAGAAAAATTGAGGCATACATCGAACACATGCTACAGAGGAATAAGTGTTAGCTAGAATCAAAAGTAGTTTAAAAGGTAGAATGGAAAAAATTTGAGGTTCTTTTTAGATAAGCAGTCATTTAACTCAATAATACGAACACAATTCACTGAACTTAAGACGATAGAAGGAATAAGATAATTTTTTGTTTTTTCTTTTAATGAAAATAACTATTCCGTAATGTATGCCATCCCATCAAAATATGTGGGTATTTGTGAATGTTGGAAAAGTATTTTTGTGTATGGCTAGTTATTTTGTCTACATGCCGATTAACTTGTGTTTTTTCCATATTTCAGTTTACCCTGATGACCGAACTGAGAGAAGTGATCGCCCCCGAAGACCGTTCCAGATTTGATGAACTAGTTTATAGAAGAGATTTTTCATTAGACCATCATGTGCGAGTAAGTTTCTTTTACATTTTAACGCTGATTATTTTTAAGGCTTCTGAACAGAATTTATCTCCGAAATATTTATTTTCCCTAACTAGGAAGGGGGTAATCATCATTAGTATATTCGTAACATAAATAACTGAAATAAAAATTAAACTGTAAAATTTTTTTTTTACAAAAAATATAGAAAAACATATTTTTAGACCTAACTCTTAAATCTTAAATTATTATCAATGTTTAGCTTTAAAGTTTGAGGTAAAAACTAAAAATTATCTTAATTCAATTTCCTTGCGTTAGAATTGTAAATAGACGTTTTTTCACTATTTTAGTTTTTGTAATAAAACCGCAATTGGTAGTCACTTCAAAAAACAAAAAAGCTTTTAAGATTTCTTAGACATTCGCATGATTTCGCAATAACGACTTTCGTACTAAATACTTGAACATTTCAACTGTTATTTATGAATTTTCTAACGCTTCAATTAGTAGGTTTTTCTATTTACATTTAAACACTTGATTAATATGCACGTCTTCATTACTCAATCTTTTTGTAAACAGTAAAATACGGTATTAAATAGGCCGAGTATTTTTAAATTTTAATTAGATTCCTAATAAATCTATAGGCCACTGAAAAGCAGTAGATTTAACACAAGCCGGTGATCCACTGAAAACTTTGCGCTATGAACTTGACCTAACACCTAATAAAAATAAACATAAAAAATTCACCATAACCGATAGCGTTTTTTCTGAATTTGACGCAGGAGTGATTTTGAAATCTGTTTATGAATAAGGAATTTCAATGGGATGTGATTCATATAGTTCGACAAATGTTGATTCTGGATATACAAGTGTTAAATTCTTAAAAATGTTTAAAAACCCCTACTTGCGCAATCATTCGCTGAATTAATAAATTCTTAAAATTTTTTAAAAACCGCTAAACGTTCTGGATTAGTTATGACGTCTTATGATCGTTAGAGACGTCACTGGACGTTGGAATTGAAAATTAATTTGGGTAAATGTAATGCTGAACATCTCTCTGCCACTTACCCCTTCAAGTTGGGCCGTTTTGGCGGGTTCTAAAAAATACTAACTTAAAAATAATTTGACCATGAATGTGTGCTTTAAAAAAATAAACTGGATTATTCACTCTTACGCCGCTATTTAAACTGGTTTAAGAATTATTAGAGTCCATTAGAGTAGTGGAAGATGCCGATATTTCAGATATTCTAGATCATAGCCCACAGATTTCAGTGAATTTCCGTCTTTTCGCCAGTTGGTTGAATGCGCTTCTTTGTTTAAATTCCTCACACGCCTTTAATGGCCACAGAGAAAAGGAGTGACAGAGAATAATCACCCACACCATCACCACCACATGATGATGTCATCAACCATGCATGATCTGCAAGCGCCGGTAAGTTACGCTTTTCACAATCTGCCAAACTAACAGTCTGCTAAACTTACAGTCTGCCGATCTTACCATGAGGAATTCCAGTGAAAAGTATTTAACCTTATAGAACATAAAATGCTGATTTTGAAGATACCTAATACAACATTTATTGCATAATATGGTTATTCGTAAAATTAATAGATTTTAAAAATTAATCAAATAAGCAACACGGTCTGGCTTGACTCTGACGTCATCAATGATAGAGATGATATCGCGGACAGTTTAGTAACTACATATGATGACGTCATCGAATGCGAAATCAAATTATAACCGTTTTCACGAGTGAAAAAAAACAGCTTTGAAAATTATTTTTACTATTAAAAGATGCTTTTAAATTTAAAAAAATGGACTGGAATTCCTCATACCCGTGGCGTAACAGAATAAAACCAAATAAATCTGACAGAATATTGCAAAATAACAAAAAATTGAAAGCGCACTAATGTGAAATGATTTTGTTACGTCACTGTAATCACGTATTTTTTATATTGATTTTTGGAACACCACCTTTTTCCCTTTCCACAGTTTTACTCTTTTATTTGTTTATTTTATTTATTATTCACTTTTGTACTGCATTTCGATTTGACACACACTTTAACGCTATCAGCACAAACAGGTTTACGGTTTGAATCCCTAATAAGTTAGCTTATTTAATGAATACTTCAAATTTCTTAACAGGGAGGAATCAAAAACGAAAAAAGTACTTCAAATAAAATTATTTCCTATTCTCATCAGAATTCAGAAACTTTGACTGTATTAAAAGATTATGGAAATGATTATTTAAAATCTTAACATTTTCAAATCGAATAAACGCTAATTAAATTAGAAACGCCTAAAACATAAAAAAGTAATGTTTCTTTTATCAACAAAAAATAAAGATATTTTCTTTAATTGACACAAAATTGCCAATTCTATAAAAACCTCGCACTATTCGTTTTCCATGGCCGCCAACAGGGTGTGGAGGTGTAGAGGTGTAGATGGGTACAAATCATCCGTCACGATAGCACGGTTTCTAACTTTAAAACATAAAAGTGAATAAAGATTCATGTCATTCAATCGCGTAATTGAAACACATACTAGTATATAATCTGAATAATGAATCCCCTCAAGAAGTGGCACAAAATACTTTTAAATTGAATATTTCGTTTAATCAGATTTTTTTTTAATCTGCCAGAAAGAATAAATCGCACCCCACACTTCTGTCTTGATACGCAAATTTCTTCCTTCACATACGTGTTCCTACCGACGCACATTTTTATTCATATTGCATTATTGTCTTTTTTGTGTCCATTGAAACATATGTAAGAAATTTTCATTGAATTTGAAAAATATTTTCATAATATGGCTAAAAAAAATCTATCTATGGGTTGGAACTGGAACTCGTGTGACTAAAACAATGACATTAAATTATTCGACGAATCAAAAACAAAGTATTGCGAGATCAAACCCATTGATTTCATACATTCAATCACTTTCAGCATGTGCCATTTTTCAAGTAATTTGATACATTTTTCTTACTAATTTCTCTACTGATTTTTTGTAGAACTTTTTGCTATTCTTGAAAAAGGACATAACCCATATTATTATAATAATATTATTTTAAAAACCTTGCATAAATCACATCAAATATGTGCAAAGTTTGATATAAAGTGGTTGTTATAATAATGGATTTCTATAACGTAAATAAATACTATACTATCGACATAATTACATTTCTTTTCCCACTTTTCGTGTAGAAACATACTTCCATAAAATGACTTATCTATGTATTTTCTAAACTATTCGATGTTGGCACACCTGTAACGTTAAACATTATTTAACACTGTAAAGGCATATTGTAATGAAGTCTTTAAAATGTTAAATATCTTTAAAATGCGTATTGTGGTAGTCTTTTATCGAGTGGTTTGGAATTCAAAAACATTTCATATAATCTATGTAGTTGTATAAAAGCCTTTCCAGCATTTATCTTTCCTTTGAAAGTATTAAATAGACATTGTGAACCTTTTTTAGTATCTCCTTTTGAAGATTTAGATATCCTCATCTTATCTAGCAGCGGTCATCATATCTTTAGTAGAAATTACGTTTTAAAACAGTAAATGATTTCATAAATATAAAAAAGAGCATGTCCATAAAACTAGACTTTCTCTAGATATCTGAAATCAAACATTGACCATTTTAGAATTTTTTTATCACAAAATATCCCTCCAACCAGTGCCGGACTTACCCACAGGCTGAAGAAACTACAGCCTAAGACCTTATTTTCTAAAATACGTTAAAATATGATACTGCAGTTGTATACAGATCCATCTCATTCTTCTCTTCAAGTGTCGGTCTTGTGTTTTACGTGAAATTATGGTCGTTTGAAATATCTGTTGTGACTCTTTGACAAGATTTTATATAATATTTTCAGAGAACATTGAGTTTTTTATGCATAGACAGTGAACAATTATAAAGGCAATTATATTTCCAATCGATAATTCGAGTATTTTCAAAGGTAAATCCGGCACTGTCTACTATCCTTTGAAAAATATCGTAGGCTAGAAAAAACATTGATCTCACTAGCGGTGCTCAACAACAATATTGCTCTATCAACTAATCATTTATGTTAAATGTAATATTTTTGTTACTGGCTAACGTCTGACGTACTTCTTTGTGAAAACGAGTTATTTTATGATTTATGTTATAAAAATGCTTTCGGAAAATTGAACTCAGACTATTAAAAGTAAAACGGATTAAATTCTATACCAGCTTTTTTTACCTTCATTGAATCAAATGGGAGTGGAAGCGATTGAATATAAATTTTGCCTTATAAAGTTGTGATTTTCCCAGTCGAAATAAAATATATCTGTGAAATAAAATAGGAAAATTTATCTACTTGGATCGCTTTATTATGTACGCTACCTCGGTGTACCAATATTGAGTAAAAGGGCTATTGCACAATAATTATGATACACAGCTTTTCCAAAAACATCGCAAAAACTACTACATGACACACATTTAATGCTGCAGAGGGTCTCTAGATTCTTTAAAGTTTTAGTGAGGATTCAGATAGATCCATTCATCCATAGGAGGTCTTAAGTAAGTCTTTGAAAAGTTCTGAGCTATCTTTGAGAGATTCTAAGCAGGATCTTAAAAGGTGTTGTGAGTCTTGGGAGGCGTTCGGAAGGTCTCGGGAATACTTATAAAAGATCTTCTTAGGTCCCCCAAAGGTCTTGTGAGTGTATGAAAGGTCTCTGCGGTATCTTTTCAAGGCGTATGGAAGATCTCTTGAAGTTTCTTCTCTCTCTTTAGAAGACTCTAAAAGATTTCTGAGAGATCCTCAGTGTGTCCTTGGAAGAGCTTAAGACCTCTTTAAAAAGCCTTTAAGGTATTCTATTCGGTAGGCCTGTGGGAGGTCTCTGAGAGATCATTGTTAGGTCCTTGGAAGATCTTGTGAGTCTCTCGGAGGTCTTTGGAAGGCCTCTGGAAGGTCTCTAAAATATCATTTTTGGCTCAGTGGAAGATCTTGTCATTCTATCGGAAGCCTTCGGAAGGCCTCTACGAGTTCTACATGAGGTCTCTGAAGGACTTATATTTGCGTTGTGTGGTAAATGACGCTGATTGTTTTGATGAGCCCAGGAGGGTAGCGAGGTAGAAGCTGCAGCGGCCGCGGTGGCCTTTGGGGCTGCGGGGGGCGCGGGCCCCGATGTGCGCTCCCCCAGCGAAGACTCCGGCGTGGGACTCCCCGCAGGGACAGACCACACGGGCAGGTGAGGCAACCGCCGTACGGAGCGCACTAAAACCCCCAGCACATAAAGAAATATAAAATTACCCCTGGATCGCGCTGATAATGTCTCCAACACAAGTAATACTCAACAAGACGCGTTTTCTGATTGCTTTTCCACGAACACATATTTTTGAGGTTTTATACATTACATTCCCCATCAGAAAACACGATAAACCATCGCGGTAACAGTCTGAAATTACACAGTACTGGTTTTTTCTTAGGTACTAATAGCATTCGAAGAAATAGGATCCATAAATAAAAATATTACTTTGTATCGTATTATTATCGTGTTCATACGACAGAAATACATTTTTTCAGTTCAGCTTTCAAAGTTATATTTACGTTATTTTAAAAAATCGTATACGTTTTATTCTGACTTTTTGCTGGGCGCAGTGTAATAATACACGTACAAACTGTTTCGCTTTCTGACGGAATCCTGTTTAGGTTGAGTTTAAAAGCATTGCAAGCTCAGTAAAATACATTTCTGTAATTCCATCAAAACATGAAATAGCTGTAATGCATTACAATAGCCTAGCACAACTTCATACATTCATATCCGAAAATACAATTGTGTATCGTAAACATAAATAAATTAAAAGCAAGACAATATTTTTTAAATGGTACAGAACAAAGAGAAATATTAATTGAAATTAATATATATATTTTTTTTTTTATGTTATTTTATGTTATGTAGAAAATCATTAGACTTGGTTAGTATGTATTTTTGTAATTGTTTTAGCTGATATTAGAAAAAATATAAATATGTTAAAATAAGTACAGATTAATTTAGTTCTTTTTTTTATTTTAGTCAATTGATTTTCAAGAATTTTATATCACTCTTAAAATAAATACCGTAGCTCATAAATACATTAAAACAACGTATTAATATCATTGATAAAATAAGAAACAAATAATTTGTTAAACTCGGAAGTTCAGGTAATTAAAAGTTTTAGGCGTCCCACTTCTATATATTCGAAGTGAGTAGAAGCTGAGTTCTGAACTCTGAGTGGTCCAGATCTTCGTACAAACTCGATGTGTGCAGCTTTCGATCAGTTGAAGTAATTTAAATGTGATTTGCATACAAACGATCGTTTCCCATAGCCAACTCCTTTGTCATTAGATTTCACTTAGGCAAATATTCACATGTTAATGATAATGGCTTCTAACAAGCTGGCTAAATTTGTTCCACTGATCACTTGATTACTTGGAGAATTTAAATTTAAGTGCAACTTCCAGCAAATTACATTACTAGATCAATTATTTTAAACGAATATATTTTAAATTTTAAATAAAAGTAACTTTGTTTTGACACCACTTTATTTTGACAGTGGTGTCAAAACAAAGTTACTTTTATTTAAAATTAAATTATGTCTTTCCACAAAGTGAGTGCTTCATGTCAAAGTTTAAGAATATATTTGTTTAGTAAACATCATCTATGTACTTACCGCATTTTGGTTAAGGATGATAAATATTTTTTTACTTTTTGTTCTCATTTTTTATAAAAGATTTCAATTAATTGCTTCAAAGAACAAACACAAAGTGCTTCAGATTAGCTATGCAAATAATAGTGTGTTTGATAAATGCTTAAATGTTTTTTTCTGATCAGAGGAAGTAAAATAAATGTGTTTTTGAAAAGCAGAATTTGAAAAAAAAACATTGTTTCAATCAGGAAGCGATTTAATATTTAAACACTCATTAATTAACATCATTGTGAACTTTGCATCTAGCTGAATTGAGAATCACTTCAGTGAAAAATATTTACCACTTCAGTTTTTTGGCACTCGTTTTAATCGTTATCTTAAACTATGTTCAAATCATTCCATAGTAGAATTCTGAGAGTCAATGAACAGATGCAGTCAATAAAAGTAAAATGCAATGAAATATTGCGAACGTAACAAAGAACCTGTACATGTTAGGGACCATATTATATATCATTTATTTATGAACCTTTGATTGGAATAAAATTTTAAAATTTTATTTATTCACTGCAGAAATAGTAAATGTTACTATTAAATATCCACCGCTGAAGTTAGTGTAGCTTTTAACTTTCCGTTTCATCTTTTATTTTTTTAATTTAATTCACACGAATTTTGTTTAACGAAGTCAGGTTAAGTAGGATATTTCTTGGAATATTCGCCGTCATATTTTAATGCCTTCTATTTTTTAAAGTGTATTAAAAAAAAGAAGAGGAGTTGGTTTTGATAGATGGATTATTGGTGACAAAACACAGTTAAAAGAGAAAATATGTACTGGGAATTGGAGGTTAAGGAATGTTTAAACTCGGGTTGGACTATTTAATACGTGTAATTCAAGAAAAGTAATACGGAGAAATATAAAAAAGTGGCATCCATATTCAATTCAAAATAACTGTAAACTGCAAAAAGTAACAATATGCAATAATGATAACACGTGATGTAAATAAATAAAATATCTTGAACATCGGGACAACCTTATAGCTTTCATTTAGCAACAGTTGATGCTTTCAATCTCTCAGTTGAAAGGGGGTGTGTCAAGGACCCCCTCAGACTCGTTAAGACTACTGAGTACAGGCAGTAAAGTTATTTCTAGATTTTTAATGGGCGATGCTTTGGTGCATCCTAAGTTGCTTGGGAGAACCGTACAACCTGACTTAATAATACTTTGGCCCCGGGCTAGTGAATATGAAAAATATTCTTGTTTATGTATGATGCAATAAAACATTAATGATGAATAGTTTACATAAATAATGTCTAATAAGTACAATCAATAAAACAACACATTTCATAAAGGTTAATTACAGCAGAAGTTACGAACTCCGCATATTTCTTTGAATGTTGAACTGAACAAATGTGAAAACTAATGTTATAATAATTCGTAAATTACCATTTTTGGTAGATACTTTAAATAACGGTTTGATCTCTTCTTTATACATCTAAAGCTCTAAACACTTACTGCATTACACATCAACATATTGGCATTGATTTAACTACCTCTTATAATGAAACTCCCCAACTCTTATGAGGTTTGAGAAACCTAATTAAAATGACCTTTGAACACAAGACGATATGTTTTGCATATGGAGACCTCTTTCTATTACATCGTTAACAAATATATGTTTTATAGAAAAATGAGACATTTGGCGATTGTTTTATGCAATGATGCCAGAAAACCTTATTAATATTTATAGCAACAGAACATATTGAAATGAAGTGCAACCACGATAATTCAAACTATTTTAAGCGAGATTAAATTGAAATATATTAACTAAACTGATAAGCGAGGAGTTTAGATATCTGGAATTTAATGAACTTATACATCGTATTAGGTAACTAACCTATCGTTTTCAAACAACCACATGTCGAAAATAAAACATTTCTCTTGACAAAAATATCAATGTCGGTTTTTCTACCTATTAAAATGTTATAAAACGAAAACGCTATTTCAACGTTGTCTTGCCAAGTTTATGATAACTTTCATTATTAAACTCGTGAGATATTTAATAAATTTGCAATATAGCATAATAATAAATATTAAGAAATTCCGCAAGCGTGCTTTCAAAATACTCTCAAAAACATGTATCTGCAGAGGTATACACAATTATATTTAATACACATGCAAATACCAATCATAAAGTAATCAAACTTTTTTTATTATTTCGTCAATGGCTCAAATTACAATAAAGCGTTTTCAAGAAAAGTTTGGATTTTCAAAGTTTCACTTGATTATTTAAAAAAAAAACCTTAATTATTTTGATTTGACCGTTGTGTTGGGGCCCCCAGGGTAAGCGCAGCCAGGAGCGCAGGGGCCGGGCCGGGGCGCGCCCCGCCTCTTAATGGGGCCCTCCCCCGCCCCCCACAATGGGGACCTGGAGCACCCCCTGCAAGGACAGGTGAACCAATCACCCTTCAGCACCCTCCAACCAGCTTACACCTCATTCAGTCTCTTTGCATCGTCCACAATCTGAGATTTTTACCGATTTCTGTGTTCAAGTGGATAAAGTGACCTTCAATGACTAAAACACAAACATTGTGTAAAATCACACTGACAGGAGCGACCTTTATGGCACAATGTTTTCTAATTGAAAGGTCATTTCTCGTTTTCGAGTTACATCAAACGTATTTAAGCTCCAAAATGTAGATATTTTTAAACCAAATATGTTTCTACTGTAAATCTGCACGCGCACAATCTAAATATTGTCAGTATTTTTGGGAACATATTAATTAGCGTGGGCGCAATATCACGTTGATAAATCGATAGAAGTAGTGACAAATTTTCGATATTTTTTTAATCTATCGATTTTGTTGTTAATAAAGTATTGAATATTTTTGATCGTCTTCGCGCTGCCTGGCAGTAGAAGCATACTTTGAAAAAGAAGCTCCTTCATTTTGGAGCTTACACATAGATTTGGAGATACACCAGTTTAAGACAGAAACCCTTTTCTACCACCATTAAATTTGTCTCGCTGATATAAATATATATTTCCACAAAAAAATACATCTTTTTTAATACTGTCAGTTAATCACATCGAAGAATTGTCTCTCTGGAATCATAACTTTTCACCGCAGATTCAAAAAGGTTAAATTGTAATTTTATGTATTTAATTTACTCTTAAATAAATATTAGTATAATTTAACTATTTTTCCCTCTCATTCAAAGTTCTAAAACGTGAATACTTCAATATCACTTATTGAGACTTGTTTTTCTCATTAAATGCTTTTTCTATATGTTTAACACTGCGGTGAAACACGAAATCATGTTTTAATTGGTAAACACGGCCCTTTTTCCTGTCACCTTAAAGTTTTTTCTGAAACCAATAAATATATTTTATACGAGTATATTCTCGAAGATGTTGGTCGATATTTAAAGTCTTTTTAAAGATAAAAAAGAAACACTCTAGAATAGAGTGTGTTTGAGTGTGCACGGCGTTAAAGATCGCTTTGTTCGCAACAACACAGTTTGGAATAGGGGTACGGGCGCATCAGAGCGCTATTAAAATGTGTGAGTGTTGTTAAGTTGAATAATAACCTAACCAACGTCGTTGGAGCACGATCGTTACCTACTCTCTGGTGCTAGTCAACAAGAAACTACAGTTCAGCGTAGGATTTGGCGGAGTATACATTTAAACTCCCGTTCTGGTTTAAGTTCTATATAAAGTATTGTTTAACTGGCAGTCGGGGGTTATCTCTCATTGAATATAAGGTCAACGTGGGTTGATGTTGTTAAGGGCATGTGATTTTGATTGTTATTTCGTTATGACGATAAAAGGGTAAAAGTTGGTATTTAATAACAACCTAATACAATAAGAATAAAATAAATAGTGAAACTTTACGTTTTCATTGTATATTAACATATTATATATAAGCATCTGATTCTTCAACCATCTTATACATGACATGAGTCACGATCTTCCGCAATATAATATCAACATTTTGCAGAATGGGTTCGTGGAAAGAGAATTTCATCCATGAAACAGAGACAGCGCCCTTGAGGTGATTTTTCACAAAAACGGCGCTATACAAATCGTCCAAATATTATTATTATTATTATGAATTCCATAAAAGCTGCTGGAGCTTTCAAAGCTTGTATGGTGCCTAAAATAACATCAGTATAGCTAATGAATTATATATTACATGCTAATAAGCTCAGCTGATGCAATTTAAATACAGAAAAAAAACTTTTTGGAACTGCCATATATTTATTGTCGCATCATCAACATCGAATTATTGGAAATTTATATTACTTTTATTTATTTCAACGGTACATTAGTACCTTTTAATAACATGTATGAAGAAACAATGAAAACATAAATAATACACATATTACACGAACTAATTAAAAATATAACATTTGAAAAAAAAACTTTTCAAAACTTAATAAAACTGCCCTAACAATATTTTTTAACTGACCTTCTACCGACTCGGCATAATTATTACACTAGAAATCTAGGCAATGATGACTACAATATGGTAGTCCTATATTTATCCTGATTCCTAGTATTTCGTGTCGTTATAATTGCAAACAATTCCTGATTTCATTCCATTCGAAATTTTCTACAGAAATACCAAGTCAGTGAAAATCCTTCTGCCTGTCAATTTACGCATTTTCAAATCATTTAGCAGATAGTCATAGTCTTATGAATTTGCTGGAATACCGAGTTGAAGACTTAAAAGCGTTAAAACAATATCTTGTACTCTTTCTAAATTTTGTACTTAATTATTGTAATGTGGGTTCTAGACAAGATAACTGTACTTCTACGCCATTTAACCTAGAATAAATGAACTCATGTTTTAGTTACCGGCATGTCTCATATCATACTAGTAATTTTGATAAACATATAATATCCTAGATGCTCGACCCCAAAACATAAACATTAATAATTATATCATTTATTCCTTCTCATCTCTGTTGCTCTCTATACTGTCTTTCCTATGTTGTCTTCTCTTCGACTTCGTCATGCAACAAATGTGTATAATTTTACTTACAAAGTTGGTGCATAAGTTCGTAATGTGATTATAAATTCGTTTCATGAAAATTTTTCCACAAAGGGATATGTGGGAAATATTCCATTTGTTATGCTCGACCCTTCATATTATCCGACCAATGATTTTTTTTCCAATTTTAAGAAATCAAGCCTTTTGAATTAGTCAAATTTGACTATGTTATTATATACATATCTTTATAAAAAAACTTTTTGTCTTGAAAAGCAAAAACGATACGAACTTGTGCATCACCTCATTGTCATAACTGACATAAACCTACATTGCGGTGATCAAATATCCGTTTATAAACTACTAAACATAGGCGTTCAGATCTATGCACGAATCTACAGGAACATTCAAATTATGCAAATAAAAAAACTCTGGAAAAATTTGCACAATTTTCTCAGCATCGACAAATAAATCTGATGTTATACTTATCCTGCGACTTTGTAAAATATTTAAAATGTCGATAGAAATGCAGTTTTTTCTGATTTTTCTACATATCATATTTCAGTTTCCCTTTATATTTGGTTATGTTTATTTACTATTTTATTTGATTTGTCCATCGATTAACTATTACAGTGACGTCACATTGTACAGTAAAAAACCTTTATGAAACAAAGTCGAAGATATTTTATCACCCCTGAATACAATATTATGTTAACTATAAGAAATCAGTTTATATGACATTCCAAAATAATCTACACCTAAAATTTAATTACGTCCACGTATATTCCCTAACACCATTTTAATGAAAAGGTGTGATGTTTATTTGCAACAATTTTCCCATTACGTATGTTTTTATATAATTATCAAATGACCTAACTGTCCTCTTTTTCACTTCAACGAGCCTTGAAATAACAATTCAAACATGAATTAAAATTATTATGGATCTAAGCATGCTGAAAAACAAACCGGCGCACTTACCCCACTAGAGCACTGTTCTTTACACCAAACTAGAGGTATAATATTATTTAGGTCACAATTATTGTAACTACATTAGGTATCTACTTACGTACAAACTATGTTTTAGAATTCTAGATCGAACATGTGCCTGGTTGCGGTTACATCCAAATGCAAATTTCTTCACTTATTATTATAAAGTAGGCATCACGATTAATATATTACATTTCTGTACGTAGGAGAAATGTAATTACGTAGACCACAAGGGTCACTTTTTTTTACTACTTACCCCATTCTCTGTCATTAAAATGTGTTAAAAATATGCTATTACTTGTATCTAATGGAATTTTGTTTTTCCCTTCTTCTCTTTCCAATGTGAATGTATGACTCTGTTTGTTTTATTTCTTACAACCATTATTAATACATCATTTTGACTCTTTCCTTTTGAAATTTTATGGTACTCTTTAAAAAAATATATTGTAATCAATAATAAAAAAAACTTTTATCAATTTTCAAATTAAAACGAACAAAAACAACACAAACCGTCACTCTCTGTTCAAAAATGGGGTGTGTTGTGTCAATCTTAGGTTAATTGCTATAAAAACGTAACATGTTGTGTCATCTCTTGTTTTACATCCAAAACGGGGCATGTTGTTCCATCTTGTGATTCGTATCAAATCGGGGCATGTTGTTAACGACTGAATGGTGACTGCATGGACCTACCTCCCGTGGTTGTGTGTGTGTGTGATTCCACCCCTCCAGGACTACTGCAGCGAGGGGGAGGAAGGCTCCCGCTCGCGCCGCCACTCTTCGCCCGGGGGCTCCCGGGAAGGGAGCACTGCTGCCCTGCACCCCAATAACTATGATGACGCGGTGAGTGATCAACTCTATACTTACAAATTTTATTATTTTTAATCAATGTTCACTGTACACAATATTTATAAATATATATATATATATATATATATATAATTGGAAGAAATATTATACCTTTACCTGCTACAATGATGTTTGGTAAACCCATAGACAATCGTCTGTTGTTTACTATAAATGGTATAATATTATATATAAGATCTTTATTTCGGAATAATCGATTTTTTAGTAATAAATGTAGATGTTTGATGGGATGCCGTGTTTTATAAAAATATGAAAAAGATTGATGGTTTTATAGCAAGACGGAAAATTTCCGTTGTCATTTTTTAAATAAATTTGTCTTTTAGATTCGAGAGTATACGATCCAACTTTTGATTTTACAATGGAAATTGGATATTTCTATTATGCCCATCAATATTTATTGTAATCCATTATCTTGAGAATCAGCACCCACACATACACACTTTTGGCTTTCTAACACAAGCAATACTACAAATTACGTATCTGTAAATTCTACATGCGTAGTTAGGAAAATGTCTAAGGTTTCCAGTGAATGCAATTCTTTAACTGTAATATTTTAAATGGCCGAATCGCCGCAGTCGTCTACAGAATCAAAAGAGAGTCGAAGCATTCGATGCAGAAAAAAACTGATTAAAACTGCATATTTGACTCATTTTAGACCAGAGTGTCGCTTAAGCTTTTTTACCTTTCCAGCGTCAATATATCGTCAATATATTTTCTGCATCGAATGCTCTGACTCGATATATAATTGTACAAATGAAATCATATTCTAATCACACATAGTAGGCGTCATTTGATTGATTTGACTGTTGGTAATTTTATATCTCAGACGTTAAATTAAACATTACCTTACTGGCCGATAGGTCATTAGGTCTGTGGGTTGTGTTAAATTTCAAAACAGTCGAGTGTTAAATTTCACGCTCTGCCCCCATTTTGCTCGGTTGAAAGCACACGGCAAAGAGTGAAATTTCAACATTTACGTGTGTTGTACTTAGAGAAGATCGAAACTTAAAAAAAAAAAAACTCTACGTAGATGACTCAACCGTTAAATTGTTCGGTAATTGAGTTTTTTCGACTATCTAATTGTACGTAATTTTATGGCCTAGTTATTAACATTATTTCAGCAATTGTAGGCGGCATATTTGCTTGCCTGCTAATTGAAATAATCACTTATGTATTACGCTGTATGGACAGCTTACGCAGCTTTACGGTAATTTGATATTGAGCCGATATTATTATATATTATACTAATTATTTTCACTGAAAAAATAAGGACTTGTTTTAGGGTTGTAAATCGTGACATTATATTTTCGAAGCTCTTTTTTTCTTTCGTTGATTTACATAACTTTGATGACGTTATTATGATATTCAACATAAATATTAAATAAAAATATTTTTGACGCAGACGGTCTGCATACCTCGCCTAAGCTTTCGGGTCATACGCCTATTGTGCTACTTCCCATGTTTACCTTATTTCCTTGACAGTAGCCCAGTACCTTAAATACATGAAGTTCATCTGGGTTGTAATTGGGTGTTGGGCGATGTCTTTTGGTTTTACAGTATGGCTCGTCAACTATCTGAACCTTTTTCCCATCAAAGCGAAACATTGGCTCCATGGATGAAGAGGTAGCACTTCATCCCTTCACATCTCTTACAGTGGTTGGTGTTTTCCACTCCCAAAAACTGCACGTGTCTTCAGAAGTAGCACTGCCCTTACCCTATTAATAGTTCTAAAATAAATTACGAAAAACATTAGCTCTCTTTCTATGAAGAATTAAGGTTTTTTTACGCTGTTTTCATGCACAGTAAAAAAAATAGTTTAAAAACCTTTTTAATATACATCATGTTTTAGGGTAGCACCGCGAAACTCCAGGGCCGACTATTTATTTATAAAAATCTAAAGAAAAAGTATTTTCCCACGGTAACCTGTAACCGATCCTTTATTGTAAACACTATACCGCCCCCTACAGGCGGTAATCTATCGCTATTGGCTGGCTATATGCGAAATATGTTTGACCGATGGCCAGTATCTACTCTCACTAGATGTTAGCGATGACGTGAAAAACGATTGATATACGAGTACTCGTATTGTGAACCTACGACCACAACATAAGTTTTCGACAACTTTCAAATATATACATTTAAACAAATAAATTGCTTTATTTAAAATGGAAATTGGATGTTTTCTTAGAATATTGTGAATAATCACCTTCTGAGGTTTAGCGGTACCATTTTGAAACACGGTATATCGCACGAATTTAACAAATTGTAAACATATCTTTTCTTTGAAGAGTAAACATAATAATAAAATAAAATTCTTCAAATGTAAACGAACAACGTGTTACTACTTTCAATTAAGTGGTAACACAAATCGTTAGTATTAAATTATTTATGTAAATAAGATATAACGTTCAACAAACGACTTCCTTCTGGGCCCAGAATGACTGCATTTCCCTTTACAGTAAGTTAATTGTTGGTTTGTGCAAAACACTATGCATTTGAAGTTGATGTTTTTATGCAATATCCACTGTAGTTGTGCATACTAAATGTCTATGCACTTAGGCACACGGCGGCCAGTGCAGCAACAAGTTGAGCTATATTATGTAAGTTTTAAGCAGGATGCAGTGCAGTGATGTAGTAAGATCTTAAGGTGACTGGACTTACTATTCATTTATTCATTTTATTAATAAATTAGCTTGAACATCGCATTGATGATCATTGTACTCGTAGTGTTGTGGTCTAGGCTTTTGTCCGGAAGGTTGCAGGTTCGATTCCCGCGTAGTACAAAATTATGTTAACTACTTTCTTTTATTGATAATTTTGAGTGCTATCAGGTAGTGGTGTTGTATTAATTCATTCTAACTTACAACAAAAATTAGTATTTAAACTTTAATTAGCTTATTAAAGCTTTATTTTAACATAAATTACTGAAACATTATCAATCATTTTTATTATCTGTGTCTTCGTCTGTTTCATATTTCGTTGAAAATTATAAATATTGGTCCAATAATTTATCATTAATTAACTTTAAGGAAATTGATTACTTTCTGTAGAATGGCAATACTACTTCATTTCAAGCCATGAAAATTGAATAAATAACTTTACCTAAATATTTTTGTGGATTTTATTTGCAAAAAAATATTTAGTTTCATACCTTTGAAATCTGTATGTGACTTGCATGCGAATTGGCATTTCTCTCAAATTGTGAATATGTATTATACTCGTTTATCAGTAAGTTTTTAAATTATGTTTTAACTAGCGTTGTAACCGCTCTGTGCTAACTACTACAAAGAACTACTTCATTTTGAGTCAGTTCACACTTTTCACATTTCTCAGTGTGGGAACACTTCAATTGAAGTTCGACCACAAAAAAGTACTTTATTTTGCAGTAGTTCACACTTAACACATTTCTCAGTGTGCGAACACTTCAATTGTAGTTCGACTACAAAGAGCTACTTCATTTTGTGGCAGTTCACACTTCACACATTTCTCAGTGTGCGAACACTTCAATTGTAGTTCGACTACAAATAACTACTTCATTTTGATGAGAAAAACTTGAAATTTTTGTGAACGCTTCACGAACTACAAGTTCGTTTGAAGTTAAAGTGTGAACTGCCGCTGAATGAAGTAGTTCGCACAGAAATGTGTGAAGTGTGTAGTGTGTAGTGTAAAGTGAGAAGTGTGAAATTTGTGGTGTGAAGGGTGAAGTGTGAACTGCCGCTAAATGAAGTACTTATTTCTAGTAGTTCGTACATTCGCACAGTGAGAAATGTGTGAAGTATGAAAGTATTCTGAGAACGAAAAGGAACTAGAACAGGTCCCTCGCCTAAAACACTGTGAGAAATGTATGTAGTGTAAAGTGTGAATGTGTAGTGTGAAATGGTAGTGTGAAGTATGAACTGCTACAAAATGAAGTAGTTCTTTGTAGTAGTTCGCACAGAGCACTTACAACGATAGTGCGAACACTTCGACCTCTTGTAATTGAACTTAGTACCTCTTTGAGAGAGGTACTTCATTTTGCAGCAGTTCACACTTCAATTGTTGTTCGACTTCAAATACTACAAAGAAGTAGTGAGTATCCATTTCCTCGATTGAGCTGAAACGTTCACCGTGAAGGCTTCATTGAAAATAACTTCTAGTTCGTGAAGCGTTAAAAAAAAACATTTTAATGAGAATGTAAAATAGAAAAAAAGCCTTTTTAATAGCCTGGAGGGTATTATGCTCCTCAGGTTTTCAAACTGAGGTATTTCTTTCAAAAAGTCTGTATAATAAATCTTAGTTTTATAACTTCACTTTCTCTTTGTGTATTTTTCTGTACTAACTGCTGAAAATCATTCTACAAACTTTATTAATAATTGGCAACTACCCCTTGCCCCATGTGCGCCACTGGAGTAAATACTAGGTTTCCCTTAGTAAATACCAGAGTTTCAATGCAGCGATTAAAAATACGTGCGGGTTTTACAATGGCAAATGTTTATTCAAAGCAAAAAAACGGTGTAATTTGAAAATCTGCATTAACATGTGTAGTTCGTAATGCGTTTTCATGGAAATATTCTCGTTCTGTTAATTCCATACTACGCCAAGTTGAGCTTTTAAAAAATAACACGAACAAATATTAGTGATGCTGTTCAACGGTGTTAGAATCAAATTTTAAGATCCAAAGTAATTCAATGAATTAATGTAGTTATTTCTATTTTAAAAAATTGCACAATAATTAGTTGTAATGATTGATTAATTGATTCTTCTTCCGGTGCCCTCTCCTTTCGGAGATTGGCAATGATGACTAGATGGTCGATAGATGATAATCGGAGTAACCTTCAGCCCGAAAAACTCTGTGAACCTGCAGTCGTACCAGTCGTGTAGATTACGAAGCCATGAAGTGAGGCGTTTTCTTATGCTATGATTCTAATGATTGGTACATTTTTATATTCACGGCGTTAGGTGACTAGCTTTGGCACAGGGCTCAATTGAAACATAGGTACTGTGCAGAACCAACAAATATTATGTACAACACTCTACCCTGTTCAAATGGTGAGTGCCCCCTACTCTTGAGTTCGCAAGCCATCTGTGATCTGGAGCCCCTAAATACCTCATATAAGTTCACGACTATGTAAAAAATGCCAATCCGTCTAATAAATTCCCTTATCTTAACAAACTTCCAATCTTTGAAATATAACCGTTCGGTGGCAATGCTGTATTTTTTTACCAGTATTTCAATTGAAGGCACTTCAAAAATCATTTTCATCGATCCCTTCGGCACAGATGCATAGTTCCATTCGACATCCTCGACCAAACTTCATTGCGGAGTTAATATTATAAAAACGATCGTTTATATGCGAAAGCTTTCACCGCCGTTCATATTTAAGCGATATATTTTGAAGCATTATTTGACTGTCAAAATGTTGAAATTTTGATAACCATCACTATTTAATAATATTTGGATAATTTTTACAGCGCCTTTTTTGTGAACAAAACACCTCAAGGGCGCTGTAGTATTTAGTATTCTAAATAAATACACAGTTACTGATAGTTAGCCCTACCTATCTATTTACGTTAGTCACTGTGATTTGTTTTTTTCTGAATAATCACATAATTATATTATAAGAGCTATTTTCTATCAAACATATCACAACAATATTAGTTTCAGTAATAACTAGTTTTAAGCATTGAACGGGAAATTCAAGAAAGTTACTAATCTGCCATGACATAATAATTTCTTGATCAAAGCAAGCGTTCTCTCGGGTGTTTGGCATTTACAATATTAATTAATGTACCGTACCGTATAATATGAATTTCGATAAAATTACTCGTTTGTACTACGTCGGTTAATTTGTAACATGTAGGTTTTGTGTTGATGTTACTTTATAACATATACCATAAATAAAGAAATATTTAAAAAATATCAATAATCAACAATACAGATATGAAACAGAAAAAGCCGGAAAATAAAAAAGACAATGGTCACCACAACCGAGACATTTTTGATATTATTTAAATATTTTTAAAAAATTGCATTAATGCTTTAAAGTTTATTATAGTTTCTATATAAATAAATACCTGTGAATCTTGAAACATTATTACCTATTTGGGTGGGTAGTTCCAACCGCACTTACATATCAATTAAAATACCAGGGCTAAAATGTATAATTATTATTGATAAATTCAACGTTAGATTAGACCATGTTTTTCTTATAAAAAACCCATTTAGAAAGAGATTCTGTGTGTAATTTTACTAATCAATATTATTGATTCAAGTGTAATTTTCTAACCGTAAAAGACACAAATATTTTCTGGAAGAAGAAATTAAAAAGAATACGTCACCTTATCTTATTTATTTCACATAAAAGAACAAAACATTTTCATTTGTACTACATAGCTTATTTTAAAAGTTAATCATAAAAAACATCTACTTCCAGGATTACAGTTTGTTAAATAATTTTTATTAATATTTTTCTTTCACAACTTTATCCGTACATCATTTTGTAATAATATTAAAAACTAAATATTGATATTATCATATATTACGTATGGTATATAGAGGTAATAACTAAGGCCTTAAAACCTGAATAGAAAATATTAACTAAAACAAAGATAGCGTATTAAACAATTTACATATTAGAATAACTTACGTTCTGTTTTAATCGAACTTTATTGAAACCAGGAAGGTAGGTAATTAAAATAATTTCTTCAGCTGTGATGAAAGACCACTCAGAATCAAAAAGTTTTTTGAAAAAGCTTTAGCAATGCTGATAGTGACCAGGTCTGAACGGCCAGATATTTGTCGGTAATCCTCTTCTCCGCATAATCATCTCAAAATTTTTGATAAAGTCAATACATACATTTTATATAACTTAGAATAACAACACATTTTATCACAGTTTTTCCTGTAGCGTTCTTCTGATTTCCTCAGTCGCTTTAAGGATGTCCTTCTCCATGTCCGAGACGTTCTTCTTCTTGTCCTCCCCATCTTCAAAGTAGTCCTTTGGTGGCTCCGAAGGATACCTCGAGCCGAACTTGGGGCGGGGGATCTTCACTCTCTTCACATCGACGAGCCAGGTCTCCATGGCGAGTGCTGTGAGCTTTAGAAGATCGATTTACGGACAAGACCGTTCTGCGCTCCTAAAAAGAAAATTATAATTAGTAAAAAAAAACAGATTAAAAACATACTTCCATACATGAGACCAAATTCACTGTCTTCTTATCCATAATCTAACGAAACCTCTCCACTAAGGGAAGATATTTTAAGAATATTTTTTGTCGGGTGACAATTACCATCTCGGGACCAAAATCCCAATAAATTTACAGTACCTATATTTGAAAATAAATATGAACAAATTAGTAATACATTATTTTTAGAAAATCTGCATTTTGTCGGTAATAGAACCCGCTACGACGAGCCAGAGTCAAAGATCCTATCTCTTTTCCTCAGCAGTCGTCTTGCGTATGAATATTAACACCAACAGGCAATTATGTTTAAGTCAAGGTGAACAAAAATAATACTTTGTTTTCACGGAAACCAAACACGTTGTGGGCTTAAAAATATATTATAATTTAAAATAAATAAAATATTTTATTTTCCGCCATTTTTTTTGTTTACTTTCTTGTTTTACTTTACTGTCAACTAGTTTATTTCATTGCTTTTAGTTTTAAATAAATTGTGTTAATGATTTCGATGTAATAATACATCTGACTCCCTTGGGAATTTCTCCCAGTAAGACAGGCATAGCAAAAACTATTTTAATATTTTTTTAAAGAAAAATAAAAACAAAAAATACTACAAATGATGTCAAACCAAAGCCTCAGTTTTGTGAAATCATTGTAATAAGCAATTTATGATGTTAAATCGTATGGAGTAGTGGTGTTATAATTAGAACTGATTAATACGTATATATATTTTTTGAACTTTCTTCTTTTCATACCGTAAAATGGTTGTTTTTTTAAATTCGTCCAAATGAATGAACTGATTCAAATTCTAGTGACGAACTTCATAATACTTACTCAGGCATAATATGCGCATGTGCATTGTTCTGCGACCATAAAGTAAAGCCGCATACCGCATTCCGTGAAAAGTCCCCACGGAAAGAACTAAAGGTTCTCGTTCCGCCATGGGAGCTTCATAAATACGAGATACTCGTAGATTGTGTCTATTTTAGGTAGCGCTTTTGCTGTACGTAAACCTTCGTATTCTTTTTTTGCCATGTTGGCTATATTTTACGATCTAACTCCCTATGTTTGTAACGACTGTTACAAAATACTTTTATGTTAAACGTTCGATTACAAATTAAATACAGATCTTATAATTTTAGTAAATTAGCACCTTTAAAGCGCCCTTGAAGTGATATTCTTTCACGAAAACGGTGCTATTGAAAATGGTCAATTTTTATTATTTGTATCGTATTATCTGTATCATGTATATAATTCTTGCAAAATGGAAATATTTTTTACATACAAAACCTAATATTTTAATGGTTAAAGTTTTAAAATTAAGATATTCAAAATCCCACCGTAGCGCGGAAATTGTCATTTCATCCAGTCTTACTATTAATATCAGAACATTTATTATTTTCTAAAAACAACGTTTGCTCACATGATTTGTCGTAATCTTTGTTGTTGTCATTATAACAGATAGGTGAAAGAAAATCTATCGTGTCTTAGCTAATCTTGGAAACATATACGTGAATATTTTGAAGCTAATAAAAAATCAATATAAGTGACCTATTGCAAAACACTGCAAAGTGCTCGAAATAAGCAATGAAGTCGGTTGAAATATTTGAAAATCTAACTCAACAAATTGTTGCCGAAATAAGAACTCCCATGAACTACATAATACTGGTCTCCTTTATGAAGCAACATTATACCTATTAATCTTTAAAGAAACTGCCAAGCAAATAAGGAAATTAGCAGATTCCCATTCATATCGTCACCTGAAAGGCAAAAGGACTGAAGCGCCATCTTGAGAAGTTTACAACAGAGCACTTTAAGTTTTTTTTGTTTTACAATATAATTTTCTTACAGTAAAAGTCTTCAGTACCTGGTTGGATTTTGAACAAAAAAGTTGACTTAGGTAACTCAATGCTCTCACCTGAAGCGAAAAAAAGCATTAAAAAAGTCCGAAACTTTTGTCGCTTAAGTCAAGCCTTCTCTTAAATGGTAAATATATTTTAGTTGGCTTAAGGACCACAAAAGTCTTCAGAATCAAACGAAAGTCAGAGATTTCGATGCAAAAAAACTGCATTTTTAACTATTTTCTTACCAAAGTGTTGCTTAAGCCCTTTTGCCTTTCCAGCAATGATATATTTGAACATAGAAAAAAATCTTCTAATTTAAGAAATGAAATCGTTTTAAAAAGTTTATATTTCAACCCAAAAAAGCTCTCTCCCAGAACTGCCATGGGAAAATTAAAACTCATTCGAACCGAACATTGTGTACTTTTTCAACGAAAATGATACATTGACAATAGTAAAAACTGCCGTTAAATACAATAATTTCATATCAAAACGATCATGAGCAAACACCAGAACTCATTCGAGTGGCAACGACTCAAATCCCGGGGATCTAGGACGAAATCTAGGACAAAGCATAAAAACTTTTTTTTTACCAACAGCTGATTCTAGATCCCGTATATGTTTTTTCTTGGAAAGTGTTACAGTGTAAGTGCCTGTGGTAATTATCCGTGTTAAATAGTTGTAGTGGGACCATCGCCATTGGTGTCGCGGGTGTTAATAATAATAATGGATATAACTGTAATGCCGCGGGTAATTGGAGAATGTGTTACGGCATGAAATGTTCTGGGCTCGGTTTGTCAACACCAGCTGCAGGCGAGGCAATACTCGTATATTGATTTTTAGGCCAAACGGTAAGAAAGACCTAACAACAAACCGAGCCCGGATCATTAACTTTTAATAATGTCCTTTGTGAGTATGTACGTAAGAACATGCGTATGAATGTAAGCTTTTCAAATTTGGAACTGATGTTGATTGATATGATCAAATTTAAATAATATATTTTATATTTAAAATGGATGGATTAAAGGAAACTAATATTTTTTTCCTGGAAAGTCAAGTAACATCTCGTGATTTTCTACGGGTTAAAACTAAATTTATTCTTCCTTGTAAGTAACTATAGTTCTTACAAAGAAAATTTCAAAATTTGTGAATGGCAGTCCAGGTATACGAAATTCCTTAAAAAATATTTTAACCGGTTTATTTATTTATTTGAATACCTTAAATCCTACTTTCTGGAGTAAGTGGATGTATGACACCCTTCATTGTGAAATCGCTGTGCTAGTTCAATACTATAACAAGTCAAATAATATATTTATTTGATTCTTTATGTTATAAGGAATCAGAAAACACCAATAAGTCAAAAAACATATTTTTTAACTTGTTATAGTATTGAACTTGCACAGCAATATGTTGTTAAAGCGGTTGGATATGATAGAAGAATGGGAAAAAGAAAATTGAAAAGTTCTCTGGTATTCAGATTTATTTACTGAATATAGCTGTTATTTCAAGCAACCTTTCTATTCCGAAGGGGGGATTTACCACCAGTGCGATATTGAAAGTATATTTTATTCTGAAACAGAGCACAAACGTATTATTTAAATGACCAGAAATATGAGGTGATGATGACAACATTGTTTAGGTACGAGTACATTTGCAAAAAAAACACATTTAAATATTTTGCTCGCACTGCCAGGTTTTTCAAAATAAAGAACGTCATGAGTATTTCTCAATAGAGACCAGGAAACCAACCAGAAAATGTCAAGGCCTTTAAATATCAATAACGCACAATGCTGGAAAAAAATAGATTGAGTTCAAACCCGGAAAAATTGGGCATCGCGCTTTTTTCACTGGCAAAAAATAAACACATAATTCTTCGTTAATAGAAAATTTTAGGAATCACAGAGGCATATACCGTCGAGCTTTAGCGTAACAAAGTGGTTCTCATAAAATATTAATTACAAAGTCGAGGACCAGATACTTCAATTATCCGTTGATACACTTTTTGCCAGCTTTTTTTTCAATTTAAGATACCATCTTGGCCAAAAAATTGCAATATTTCTGCGATCACTGGACCGGTTTTATTTCGTTCTTTGGTACGGAAGCCCCTCATTATTTCTCGCAGAATATAGCCAGGTGCCTTCGGCTATAATTATAATGGTAGAGATAAAACGCGAAATGTTTTATATTCATAGTTCAAAGAATTTAATTACGAAGGAAGAGGTCCACCGTAAAGATGAAACAAGAGCGCTTTTTTATAATGTTCAAGCGGTACCGTCAAATAATCGGTACCTACCTGAAGCTTTTTTCATGTGTTACAATTTAAACCGAAAGCCCACATTTCAAATCAAGTCCAGAAAAAATGTTTTATTATGTTACAGGTGTCATTTTACTAACGATCGGTTATTAACAGTACCTGTTTCCATTTCCGGTAGACAATGTATCGCTTCGCTAGTTGTAAGCCCGTCAATATAGACGGGCAAGAAACAGAACTTTACTTAAACAAACATAGCTAAAATACCTCAAAAATTCTTCAAAATCTTTTTTTTCCGCAATTGAAATCCAACATTAAAGCAACATTTGCTGTAGCTTCAATATATTACCCTCTGAAAGAATGAATAATAATGTTGTCTAGTGTTTAGATATCTAAATAATTGTGCACTGCGACAGTTGGGATGAATTCAAAGAAACCGAAAAGATTGTCTAAAAAGCCTTTGGTCTGACTATTGTAATACCTACCCATGTATGTTTTATGTGTGCCATTTTTTGTTGGGCGTCCTTTCAATGGTACACTATCCAAAACAGTATATATTTAAAAACACCCGATGTTTGACTTATGGCGGTGTAGTTGCAGGAGTGTGAATTGTTCGCTGAGGATTTTTATTTTTTAAAGAGTATTTCAATCAGACGAAACCGGATAGTAACTGTTTTATTGTAAAGGCGAGTTTTCATTTGTAAACCGCGCCACGGGTGTTATGTGTGTTGCGGAGTGAGATATGGCGTCCCCCTTCAGAGATTGAATCCGCCTCGCAGCGAGAGCAAATGAATCAAATGATAATCGAAATCGTGTTTCAATAACGGTTGTATTCTCAGTTCCCACGCCGATAAAGATTTATCTCCGACCGAGAGAACCCCCTCGTCGAAATACGTCGCATTTCAAGTAGTGATTATATGCAAATATGATTCTTAACAAGATCGGTCGACAGAATGAATATCCTACTCTTGAAATAATGGCTATGGGTGGCCTGTCTGAAGACTGCTATGGCGATCTATCCAAGATAAAATAATCATTCATATCTTGAAGATGTTTTTTTTTTGCTAACTTTATTTGCCCATGACCATCTTGTCATGTGTTTAGCCAATAGATACATTTAAAAACGACTGAACCTACTGCCTCCGCAAGTGTCTTGAACTACTGGAAGATATTTGGCTCCGGACCAGAGGTAGAGTGTTTAAAAACAACGAAGTAAAACAAAGTACATGTATGTGGGTTTTAAAAATCCTCAATATGAAAGTAATTTCTAAATATCTTGTTTGCACTTTGTTCCAAGGTGAAATATATCAACTCTGGTGGTCTTGGTTTCGTCCTGCAAAGAGGCACCATCCGGAATCGAAACCTTACTAAAAATAGCTTTTTCATTGTTTAATAACTAGGTCTGAATATGTACACCAGTAACTTTTCATCCGTTATCTTCTTCCAATCTCATATCCTCTGTTTAATAACATTTGTCAATTTTATTCAGGGTGTCAGAGACTCGGGATTTGGCAATCGGAACTTCCGTGTTAAATTAAAGCCAGTGAAACTGTGGCATCTTCAATTTAGGGAATATTGTGAGGCAGAAGGAAGTTGGGGAGATAGTAAATAGTAGAAAATAGAAGTTCAAGGCGATATCCTCCAGGCGAAAAAAGGACCTATCTGGAGTTACATCAGTTTTCAGGAAATAAGAAATGTACCGGTACCTAATCCACGTCTGAACCCAACAATGGAGTAGTACGTTTGATTTCCCAACAGTACTTCTGCACTTTGCTCCTTAATTACTTACGTACATTAACCTCATTAAGAACAGTTTTTTTTTAAGAAATTAAAAACAGCTACGTAGTTAAAAAATCGTCACGATTAGGTACATTTGAACTAAATGGGTCATCGATTCTGTTTTCTTGAACTATGGACCAAAGAGAAGGTGTTTTCAAAATCTGTTTATTAATTAAATAAAAAAAATTATGTGCTCAATTACTTTTATTCAAACTTCAATAAAAAAGTAGAATACTAAATATACCTTCAGATTAAAACAATCTATGTTAAAAAAGATACCTATCTAAAAAAACATCTTCATATGTGTAATAAAAAGTCATTTTACGAAAACACAGCGTGAAATTCAAAAAAATTTCCAATAGGTTACATAACATGGATACTAGGTGGTCATAAAAAACCATAAGTTTCAAATCTCTTTGACTAGTTTTTTTCTAACAAAAACCTGCAAGCATTTCAAATGCGGAATATGAAGTAGCTACCTGTTTTTTCAAATGTTTTTTTTTTAATATCTAACCACACCTTTTTGTTAGAGCTTGAATGTCGTGTAGCTATTAAAACTATCACGAAACAGCAGTTATATTCATACGCCTCGACTTATACGAGTTTCCTAAGTCAGAATAATTCCGTAATAAAGTCGTAAATTGGTGGTAATGAGATGTATTTATACGTTGCGTACAATTGGCCCTTGTAACGTGTAACAACAGGTAATAACAACAAAATCACGTAGTCAGGTGAGCGTGAAATAAACTGCACAGTGCACAGTGCAGCTAACGGTGCGGCGTCACTGCGCTCGTGGACACGATGCATAGACAACGAACCCTGACCCCCCTCTCTGTCTTGAAACAGCTTTCGAGAGGCTGAGGAATAAAGCTTGTAAAGTATTATTCAATGCCAATTATAATAGCACTCAAATACAAAATGTTACTTAAAACAAAACAAAAAATATCATTTAACTACTCTCAGTAAAGCCCGGGTGAGAAAACAGAAATCATCATCAGAATTCACTATGTTAAAAAACCAGATCTTAATGAAAAATAATTTAACATCTTTTCTCATCAGTTATTATTCCCCTCCCGCACTTCCACCAGCCTCCCAAAAAGAGGACCCATAGTTCAACTGGATTCAACCTCAAATATTATTATTTTTTTCACAACTATGGTGTGTAACGCTATAATTAAATTTATTTTTTCTGTTAGATACTAAATGTACTTTTATTTTTACATATCACAGCGCGCTTGAGGTGATTTTTTACAAAAACTGCGCTATACAAATTATTAGAATGTTATTATTATTATTATTACTCCGATTATAAACCTTTCTATCTTTTAGATGCGAAATATTACTAGGGCAACTTTTTTAACGTATGGCAGATATTATTGTAGTTTTATAATGTTTTATATACACCTTGATTAATAATATAATCTTTAGGCATAATAGAAATATACTTTAAGCCTTAAGGCTATTACTGACCTTATCAAATATCTTATATATATCAACAAGTTCATTCGATGATGGGATGACCCGAAAATAAGATTTTATCGTTTAAAGTTAAGTACTAAAACGTTTTCAAATATGAGCAAATTTTAGCAGAATTCTCAGTGCATTTGTTTGTATAATTTAATAATAAAAATTAGGTATGTAACAAAAAACTAAACGAAATAATGAAAGCCTTAATTGTAAATAAACCCTTTTTAACTGTTTTCAATGGTTAATAATTTATTAATTCGTTCAGCCTTTATTATGATCTCCTAAAAATATATCTCTGCATAAAATTACCAACAGGGAAATATAAACTCATCCTATGTTTACGTCCAGAAAATTGAATCAGCAAGTTAAAATAGTAATTAACGCGGTATTTAAATGCTGTTGATAGCTATCATCTGAAATAGATCTTCAAAATAACCTTCAAATATAATAACATAACTTCGTGAGATGAAGGCATTACTGTCAGTGTATCTGAGACGCTGTTTCCATCACGATTCTCACGTGAGAAAACTCTCCAATCTTAGCTAACCGGTCACAAGACTTTATGGCAGGAAGCAGAGATGGGAGGATGTGGGAGGAACGAAATTGGCGTCTAAATTATATTTTAGAATCCGATTGCGATTGATTCTACCGAGCTTTGCCGTGGGAAGGAAATAAGATACATTATAAGGTAAATTAAAGGTTTTACAAGCAAAGACAGCGATTATCAAACAATTTGTTTTGTGGCTTGTCTAATTTTAATAATTATTTTAAAGAAACTAAGAAAATAGGCATCAAAATTATTAAGTATAACAAACTAGGAATTTTCAAAATTATTAGATATTATAAACTAGGAACTTTCAACATTATTAGATATTATAAATTAGGAACTTTCAAAACTATTAGATATTATAAACTAGGAACTTTCTGAAAGAAAAAAATCTAAAATAATCAACAATTATTCGAATGACAAAGGAATACAACATTTTTTCATGTATACAAAGAATTAAGGATTTATTTTATTCTGGAATGAATGGGCTTTAAATTCAAAGCGCGATAGTACAAAACCATTTTATTTCATAAAAATAGCACGAATAAATATATTTATTTGTGCTTTATTATAACAATAAGTCTATTTTGAAAAAAAAAATACGCAGAAAACATACGTAAAACAAAAAAGGTGTAAAAAAAATTCCAAAATGGCGACTTTTTCTCGAGGTCGTGTTTTTTATAAATTTATTTACCAGAAAACCATATGGAACCTTTCTGCAAAGTTTCAAAATTACCACACTTATTTCCACCGCAAATGCTACGATGACTGGGCTATTAATTATTACACAAAATAACGATTGTGAACAAACAATGAGATTGGCTTAAAATTTCCTGAATAGGTATTATTAAAAATGAATTAAATTCAAAGAATGAAATCATTTTAGTTGCTCGCATTTTACACGTTTCTCTTCTGTTACACTGTAATTAGCGGCAAGGTTTCTTGGTATTTAGGAACCTGTTTCTCGCGTGTGGAGTTCTTTTCATTTTTACCTATACTTGGCGATAAACGAGAGCTCCTGATTCGCGTCTACTTTGAATTTCACCTTAACAGGCTGAATGGAAGTCTTCCTCTATTTCGTCTACCGTCCATTTTTTTAAATTTCCAATAGCAGATTCCGAGAACCGTATATTGAATCGTTTTTTTTATATGCTGAAATCGTACATACACGAGAAATGCACAATAATATTCATTATATTTTTTTCAAACATTCGGAATAAGTATTTTTGTAAAGTTTTTGCCACGTTGACAATGCCGTGAGTTACCGCAAGAAAGTTTTTTCTCCCTAAGTTTTTAAATATCTATCGCCAAATAACCATCCAAAATTAATAAAAACTTTATGATATTATCACAAAATAAAACTTAATCTATATTGTAGGTACATCAAAATGCTTACAGTTTTTTTTTATATGTGTTGATGATTCACAAAAATAAATCCCATAGCATAATATATTATGTAAAAACATACACATGTGTGCTCGTACACGGATAAAAGTTCGTGATGATTTTGATACAATTTTTTCAATTAAAGATTAAAAAATCCGAATTTTAACCGCGTCACAACCATGTATCTCTGTATAAGAGATAAATGTGAACCTTAAATAGATATCTACGGGAAATGTTTTCAATGAAAATGAAAATACACTCTAAATAGGTAGACCGTCTTAAATTGTACATAATATTCCGAGTCGTCTGACACGGAACACAATACCATCCCAATTACAGAGATGTATCGGTTCGTGAGTCGCGGTCGGGTGTGATGACCTGTGACAAAATCACATCAACAAAAAAACTGGTTCCGGTCATGACGAACTAACCGAAGAAACTTAATAATGATGCGGAATGTATGTCAAGTCTTTCTTCCGTGTTCCGATAATAATGTCATCACGGTGGGAGCCATTATTTGATGGTGACTCAACAGAATAATTATTTCGAATCGACGTTATTTACATAGAATCATTACCTAACACGACGTATAATCATTTTTATGATACTGCTATGATCTCAAACTTTATTCCGGTTGCGGTAAATAAGTATGCCATTTTTTTATTCGTACGTTTTATAA
This sequence comes from Drusus annulatus, assembly GCA_022651775.1. NCBI lineage: Eukaryota > Metazoa > Arthropoda > Insecta > Trichoptera > Limnephilidae > Drusus > Drusus annulatus. The sequence goes on from JAGWCC010000585.1 coordinate 286,137, forward strand.
GTAACCCATATTCTGGTAAATGGTAAATGGAGAGCATCGCTGACAAGGTGACGTGAATTTATTTAGTTCCTTGGCCGAATTACGTCCAACAGACATTACGTATGTGTTGAGCCGTAAGAGTACTGGATTTCATTGTCATAGATGGATTATATCAATTGATAAGGCTTTTCATCCTGCGTTAGATGTGGTTGAACGATAAAGCAGAACAGCGAAGAACAAAAATAATACGAAAGAAAAATTACACTGAAAAATAATACTTTTTTGCCGAATATCGATATTGCATAGTTTTTTAATCACTGTCGGTTGTCCACTTGGCGTAAAAACATCAATATAACCTAACCTAACCTATTAGTTGGATGAAGACGAAGAACAACTTGCTAGCGATTAATTTAATTTCGATGCCCATACAGATAGCCCAGCAGTAAGAAAAGAGGTATGAGATTCTTAGTAATCAAGTAGCAATAGTTGTTCAGGACTCGGGAGAATCGAATTTAAGAAGATAAATTAAGGTTTTTACGCCGAATGGCCGACCAATAGTGGTTTAATATATCCAGTATATTATTTATCTGTTTGTTATGTTGTTTTGTAAAGAACGTTAATTATTTATTAGATTATATCGACAAAAACAAATGTTTTTTTGTCATCGTTCTGTTTTTTTTACAATGTTCTGTTTTATCGTGTTATTTTTTTTATCATTCTCTGTATCGTTTTCTGATTTATCATGTTTTGTTTTATCATGTCCTGTTTGTTACCGTTAAATTTAATTATTTTAAGAAGTGAAAATAATATTCGTAAAATAATTACATCAGCATTCAGCTTACTTTGCCATAAATAAGTTATTTTATATAATCTCAACTATAACGCTGAAAACTTGCGTACCGAACAGCAAAATTCTATCAAACAGAGAGCTCTGGTTTCATTAAATTTGCGCAATTTTTCTGTATGGAATAGTATCAAGGTCAACACAAATATGTTCAGCCCCCCACTTTCTTTCATCGTAAGCTTTTAAATATACCTTTAACTTGAACCATTTTTGAAATGCTTAATATGAAACAATATTTCAAACCTCGTCAAAGCCAAGAAGTTATTATCCATAAAGCCATTCATTTAAGGTTTTATGAAGTTAAACCTTGACCACTTTCGTCAATAGATAATGAATTTGTTTAAATACCTATGATATTGTATATAAATAAATTTAATAAACCATACGCTTATTAAACAATGAGTACATAGTTTGCTTTTAAAACGAGATATTTATTCAATGTTTGAATTGAAATAATATTTATTTTAATTTTATTTTTAACAAAGACAGTCATTAATTGCCTAATTGAATGCAAGATCTACTATTCACTGACAATCAAAGGCAATAAGTTGAAAGTCGTTCAAATCTACAGACAAAAAAACAAACACGCAGCAAGTCAAAATAGGGTCAATATTTTAAAATAAAACCAAACAAATAAGAAAGAGCTCTGATCTCGTGAACTAGATTTAGATATTAACAATAATTATTGGGGAGGGGCGTATTGGCAAAAAAAATTATCGAGGCATCTGAAATCAATCATTCATTATTTAGCTTATAGAAAATGGCAACAGCCAGCCACGATCTGTAACTCACGAAATGAAAATATTATTAAAAGAAATGAAAAAAATAACGTTGTATGAAACCACGGATACTATTTTAATATTTACGACCGACCGGTTTCGCTTAGTCTAAGTATCACCAGGGTACAAAATTAAACTAAACAAAAAATATAAAGTGTACGGTTATATACATACTGAGGGAGAACAAAATATAAAATAAAATAACAAAACAATGAGAAAACAGTAGAATAATATTTCAATTATAACAAAGGAACAGAGAGAATGAGACATATAATATGAATTGAAAGAGACAAAACGTCAACTGAGAAGTTGATCAACTAAATTAAAGATTCTCCCCCTGTATGTATATATATATAACCGAACACTTTGTATTTTTTGTTTAGTTTAATTTTTAATATAATATCCGTGGTCTTATTCAAAGTTATTTTTTCATTTCTTTAATTATATCAAACCACAGAGTGATTGCTTTCTACGAAATTATAAGACATTTTTTATTTAAAATGGAAACAATTTTCACCTATCTCTTCGTGATATTGAAGAGAACGTAAATGCAATTGTACCTTGGCAATGCAATGAAGTAATCATATTGTCCCATACAGATATACACATAAAAGAGTATTAAGTCCATTGCAGATACGATGAAACCTTACGCACATTTTAAAATTGCAATATTCTGAGTTAATCAATGATTTGTCTTTAATTCAAGCAATTCTAATGAATACTCGTATACATATTTCTGAGTGTAAGGCGTACACGAGTGTAAGTGTTTTACAATATACGGCCGAGTGCTTTGGACGGGTCATTAATATTACTAAAATGGGGCTTCAATTTCGTAATACAACAAAGCCTTTAATGCTAGATACTAATCTACGTTTTTAACGTACCATATTCAAAGACGTATTCTATTTTCGTGATATGTAATTCATTACTCAATGTGATTGTGATGTTGCGATTTGCCAATTCGCCCCCTTAAATTGTTGTTTTAAGTAATCTCATAAAATATACACACACTTATGTGACGAAAAAGTTACACATTATACGCGTTACGCATTGACACATAAAATATCACAACATTCCCAAGTGCTTAAAATCAAATACCTGATTTCTAGAAGAATAGAGATATCGCTCTGCTATTATTTTCAATCAATGTAAAAGTTTATTGTTGGGTTTTCTAAATAATTATACTTTTATGTACGTTCTGTTAGTTCAATAATTTTAACTACAGCAATTTGTCTATGATTTCTATAAATACGTGACCAAAGCCTTAATAACTACTCAGTTAAAACAACGATTTGTCTGAAATATTCAATCTTCTTCTTAAAAAAACTATCCAAAACACTGTTACCTTGAAATTCAAAATCGCTACGATCTTACGACCCACTAGGATTGAGGGCTTGATTGAAGTTATGTCCAGATATTTATTTTTTCTTCAATTTTGTTTTACATGTGGGTGCTTCTAAAGCCTCGGTACTTTATAGAAGTAACTTTATGTGAGTTTTATCCTTAAATCTGCTCTTAATTGCTTCCTTTGAACGTAATTTAATGTTCAGTGCATAATAAGCCAGAATCACACGGTTAGTCGGGATCTACTTTACCACCGCAGCTGGATTATAAAGTCGGCTTTAATTACTATAATAACTCGGCCGTTGTCTCCTCGACAGGTGCATTCTCAGGCGGTAGAGGGGGTTACCTGGGTTTACTTGGCTGCCCGGTCAGTACCCATCCTTTGCTGCTAGATGAGAAAATATTTCTCAAAAAAACAAACACACATTTTATCCTAACGAGCTGCGTCCGAGACAACGCAAAGTGCGCAGCGGCAACTTTGAACGTCTGCTTTGTAAATCTGTATTTTTGTGTTATGCTGTCTTGAAGGAATCAAATATATTGCTGATCTCAACTTAATCAGTGTTAAAAAAAACAGCATTGACAAAAGTCAATGAACGTAATAGGTTTTAGAAACACTACGAAAAGTGTGCCCGCAAACGTTGTCTCTGATATTGACTTTCTTATGTAATACCGCACTAGTACTTTTGCCTGGCTTCAGTGGAACTTTAGTATTGTGATGCTGAAGGAAGTTGGGGACCGTAAGGAGATGAAAAAGTGGTGATCTCTCACTAAGGTCAAGAGAAAAAACGTTATTTTCCTCGTTATGTTTAGAACCCTCGACCTTTAGGACTGGGGCCAAGAATCTTACCATCCTGTCAGGACTGATAAGTATAACGTATGTCTAAAAATATCACGTATTAAATCTACGTCGGTATAAATAATGCTACATGTCCGTGCAAACGTTCGAATACGAGTAGAACCATTGTAATCATCCTTCGGTTATTCAAATGAAATAATTATTAAAAATCATCCATCGCAGGCTGTTTGGCATCGCGGTCCAACGCGACCGCGCCACTTCGCACGGCCTGATGGTCCATGGGCAGGCGAGGAAAAAACTAATGGTCATCTCCGATCACAGCCGATTGGTCTCGGCAATCTCCGCAAAAAACAAAATAGCCTCCGAGGATTATAGAGCACTTCCACGATTAGCTGAAATACACTATTTTATGCCAGCAAAAAAGGCAGTGTTAACGCGCCTGAATATGAGTAAACTTAACAATTGAAATGAGAGGCGTAACAATTCATACAATATTCATGTAATGTAATAATAGCAAAGAAATTAATACGCTTTATTCAAATCAAGCGTTTGCATCAAATCATACAATAGAGTACCCATACTTCTAGATCCGCTTCAAAATAAAATACCTCCCATTGAAATTTGCGTTCAAAAATCCATTGAAGAGGACAGAGAGTGAAGAAAAAATTTAGACTTTGGCCGTTATTTTTTCTCTGGTGAGAAAATCGTGGTCGGAGAGCATTATTTTATTCGTGAGGAAAGTAGATACAACTAAAAGAAAACAGTTCACACGTTAGCGGTAATTTATAACTTGTCAAGATACCACGTTTTGATACAATGGAGAATAGAGCTATTATACACCATTTTATGACACCTTGAAATTACGAACACAGTGACAAAACATTCACTTGGAATTGTCGAAGTTTTGTTTTCATATTTTCTAATGTGTCTCGTTAAATTTCACTAGGTGAAATTGCCGTAAAAACAGGACCAGATTTTTCCATGTTGGGAACGAAGAAAACCGTATATTTTGGGTGTTTGTAATAACGAGTCGCAAAAGTACAACAGGTTAAGAAACGGGATTGCTGACCCGTTTTACGGTTTATGGTTTCCGTGTATAAACGTATATTGTATAACATCTGTGCATGCCAAAACGCTTTACGGGCTAACGACCTCACAAAGAGAACGTCAATCCACCGGGAGGTGACTTGTCATTATTTCAACGAGAAGCCTAATGAGCCAATTTGCTTGACGATTTTTTTCTGTTCAGAAATGATTTTAAAGGCATTCATTATTTTTTAAATGGTTCCAAACATATTTTCAAAACCTCGGTCTGGAAACATTGCGTATTTAATGTCTTCTAAATTGTAACATTTTAAATAAACCAGATAATTGATATATACATATACATGTATTTTTTTAAATCGAGACCACGTGACCTACTGCAGGTTTCGTTGCCCTTTTTTGTTCTTTCCGGTGTCATAGAACTGTCAAATGACGCATCTAATATGTAGTCACATTTTTATTTATTTGGTTTTAACCACCTATCAGAAGGTGCGCATGATCGTAGAAATTATAATTTTAATACAGCGACTCCACTGATTATTAAAAATACGGATTACTTTAAGTTATTGTTTAAAACAAAAAACCGTAAGTATTTCAATTTTTTACTGGCATTCCAGTAGAAAAACCCATTCACATGCATTTTTCTAAGCCAAAAATGTATACAAGAAGTCAATTGTCAAAAATATATGTAGCGTGTGACAGCTCCTTGGACTGATTTGTTTTCCTTTGTCTCTCCAACTGCTTTATTGGCAGTGTACTCGTATATCAACCAACATTAATTTCACGAATATTGAACGAATGTAAGAAAGAAAAAAACTAGCAAATTATGGTCTAATAAAATATTCTTCCCAGGTATGATATCATTACCGACAACTTCGACGCAAAATAATGATTCACTCGATTTCTCATCATTGGTCTCTGAATAGTTGCGAATTACATATTTTCTTTGTGATTAAACAAGAAATATAATTCGTCAGACTTTGGTGACGTCCAATTTAACGATCTCGAACAATCTCCCCCGCAAAGGAAAAAAATATCACCACATCGAAATAAAAATCTCTTTATTTTGTTCAAAGCCGACCTCGGACGATTTAATACATATCGTCGCTGGAAAGGCAAAAAGGCGTAAGCGACACTTTGGTGTCAAAAATGAGTCAAATATGCATTTTTGAACAGTTTTTTTTTGTATCTAAGGCTTTGACTCTCGTTTGATTCTAAAGACTTTTGTGGCCCTTCAGCCATCTTAAATATA